>JAKJMR010017801.1:1209594-1309530 GCA_024449315.1 Daboia siamensis
GGAAACCCTATACCATTTCAGACAAATGGTTGACCAATCTCTTCTTAAAAACTTCCAGTGTTGGAGCATTCACAACTTCTGGAGACAGGTTGTTTCACTGATTAATTATTCCAACTGTCAGGAAATTTGGGCAAAAGCCCTCTAGTCATGGCTACTACGGTATCTGCAGCAGCTGTGAGTCCAGGAATATTCCACCCACTTTCCTCTGTGTCTAGAATTTACTACTGCCTCCACTTTATATTCTTTCTCCCCATTTACCAGTATAAGAGGGAACACAGAATGCAGGGGGATGCCTCTTTCACCAATAAAGATTGATGGTCATGGTGAATTTGGAAGGTCTTGTGGAATTAAAAAAAATATATTGAAAGCCACAACAGATCCCCTTCTGCAGTTCTAGTCCTCTCTTGTCTACTTGCATCTACTGCATTTTTGTATGTGTCCTTTACTAATTCAAGTTGTTCTTTAAGAGGATTTAGGCAGCTTGCCTCTTGTGCAGAAAATGTGAAACACAAGGGATGGCACTTTTGTGACTGATTGTTGGCAAGACCTGAGAGTGGAATCTGAAAATTTATTGGAATAAAGACATACCAGTAGAGGAGTGTGCTGCATTGTTGTAAGGAAGAGATCAATTTGTTTATAGGAAATATTACATCTTACAGTCACAGTTGTCACAGTTGATTAACCGTCTCAGATTCTCTGATGCAAGCAAAAGAAATGAATTAGCGCTGATGATGTAATCTAGTTTGGGTAATGAAATGCCTGCAAGAAAACACACAAGCTCAAAGAGCACCAAGGACCCATCATTTTTAAAAAACATTTAATAAGTACAAGAGGGCCTTCCCAAATTTGGTAGTGAACTGACTTCCTTTGCCTGAAGTTACATGACTGACAAAATCTTCAATCATGTAATTTCAGACATATGGCCCCAAAACAACTGAGCTGTTTCCTGAGCTATTAGGAGATCCTTTCAAGGCATAAAATGACCCACTTTGGTAAATAAATCCACTGTTACCAGTATGTTGATATATCTTTGCATTAGGGAAAGATTGGTAATAAAATCTAGGGGAAATAGTTCCAGGGCTGTGACAGACTTACTTGTTGCTACAATAATTCAACCCATTCACCAGGAATTGTCAAGACCACCAGAACTCACTGAAATCTCTATATAGGGTTTTAAACACACACACACACACACACACACACACACACACACACACTCACACACACTATCCTATTGTTTTGTTATGGCACAGCTGTAATATTACTCCCCCAGTAATTTTACTCCCCACAGCTGTAATATTACTCCAGGAAGACAATTGTTGGTCTTCCTGGAGGTCATTCATTGGGGCCTGGCATATGCACTAATCCTAATCCCTAATAAATCAACAATCTCTCTCTCTGGTTCAGTTTTTCAGGTTGGTCTGATTTATTGTGTATGGCTGGGGCTTCGTTGTTGGGGAGGGTGACTGTGGCACTTTATATTCCAGCTGATTTGAGAGGGTATTTGGAAATTTGTTTTGGAGCCTGGAATGTAGAAGATGTAAAAATCAAAGTGGAACAAAAAATATGCCTGGTTTGCCAAGGTGTGACCAAATTCATATGATCTATGGGAATTTGTAGAACCAATTCCTTCCAACAAGTGTCTGCATTGCTGAAATGGAATTTTTACCATCAGCAAATCCTTATTAAAAATATAGTTATTTTCTGCTGAAGTACATGATAATAGTGCAAACATGTGGAGCCTTCTTGGCTGCAGGATGTTTTCTGCCCTGTGTCATTCCCAACAGCCTGCACTGCAACAGTGAAGGGCCAAGAAGGCTCCACACACATTTGCACTTTTCAGGTGACCCTGAGGACACAAGTAAACCTCCAAATGGCCCCAATGACTCTCTAAAAAATGCAAATGATCAGCTCTCTGCAAGCAATATATTTCAATCCTTCTACTTCCCCATTATCTAGTCAGAGCTGAAGAAACGTCTTGAATGAGAAATGAAACATCTTCAAAGAAAAAACAAGAAAGTCCAGTTGCCTCGTGAAAAAGCACTTTTAGGACATCCGTACCTGGATGACAGGATCTCCATAGACATTTAGGAATCCACCATCAGACATTACTGGATAAGCAGGAATCAATATCAAGCAGAAAGCAATACCCTAATCAAAAAACTACCAACAGCAAAACTATACCCCCACCAAAATTAACAGGGCAAATTACTGTATATAAATAGGTAGAAAATCCCATACTCATACTTGCACTGATAACAGTTGGAGAATGAAATGTCTGTAAGTAAACAACAAAGCTCAGAAAGCACCAAGGATTCCACAAATGAAAAAAAAAGCATTTTTAAATATGTGGCTCTTTTTTCAGAATGTACATGTTGTTCAGTTTGTCAGATTGTGCAAGGTGAGTGTGAATTATTTTTATGCAATCTGTATGTCTTTTATAAACATTAATTCTTGCAGCTTATATTTATATCTGAATTATAGTATTTGTAATGTTGTATCCTAATATTAACAATTCAGTCTTAAATAGTTGCTGGTGTGGTTTAGAAAGCTATCTGTGAGCTACACTACCAGTCTGGAATGCTGGCTGAGAAATGCTGTTTTTGCACACAGGTTTTGAATAACGCAGATTCTTTAGACATTTAAAATTGAAATTTAGAATTTGCTTTGATGTTATTCTCACTTAATAAGAAAGGGTAACTTTGGTTAATAAATGTAATCTTCGATAGCATGTTTTCAAAGAAATCCTAAATCAAACTGACTTGCTAGGCTGTCTCTTAATAATGATAGTTCTTAAGTTATGATCATAAGGGAGCCTGTGTATTACAGTCGCAACTTGCAATGCTCGTAAAATGGGTCTGTCATGTGATCAACCCAGTTTTATTTTTTGTGTGGTGGTCGTTAAATGAACATGCATCCGTAAATTTGAACTCATTGTTCAATTTGAACAAAAGCCAAAAGCAAGAAATAAGTGACCCCACTTAGTTTATTGGCTCAGACAATCTCAGCCAGCTGCTGCCATTGCTGAAACAGCATATTGAAGAACTCATATTAAGGAAATATGATTTTGGACAGGAATGGGGAAATCTTGACCAGCTAACAGGTTAAATTAGGACAGCCAGTAGAACCAAAATAAGATCGTACGAATCCCTTGCTCAAAGCCTCTTTTTTATTTCCAGAGAGCTACCACTTTAATTGGTTAACTCCTTCTTTACTTTTCCCATTTGAAAATAATAGGGGAAATGATGTCAGCCCCAAACTGAATATGATGGAAATGAAATAATCACATCTGAATGCCATTGGTTCCTGGAAACTCTGATGAAGAAAGAGTATCCCCTTTTAATCGCTGGACAAAACTGAATATCCAAAGTTATTGTTAGGTAGCAGGTATTTTTTACCTGACATTCAAGATTAGAACAATTACTCAGTGAGGAAAAAGATGAAATCTCTCTTGTCATAAAATATTGGCATTGATGTTGATATTAGTACTTCAACATTTGATCCCTTCTCCAAATGCAATGGAGAAAAAAAAACAGTCGGAGGTCAATGCCAACTTGTGGTGTGTGGAGCTGTACCAAATTCTAACAAATGAAGCCTTGCTTCTGTCTGTGTGTGTGTGTGTGTGTGTGTGTGTGTGTGTGTGTGTATGTTTGTCTGTGTGTACATATGTAATATGTAACACATGTATAATTGGAAAATAATACATTTATTCTATTTTTACAACAAATATAATTTGTTGTATAATTCAGTTGAAACGATGCCTATTATAAAATGGTTATGCTGGGTCTTTTCGTGGGAGAGTCTGCTTTGTATGTGGTTCAAATTCCAGTAGCTTACATCGCTTGTTATGTTGTTTGGTTTGCTTCTTTGAATGACTTTTCTTTAAGTTTGTGCCACAGATTTATTTTCTTTTGGAATAAAAGCCTTTGTGCTCCATGTTTGTCACCAGTAAAACGGGCAGGATCTATCATTTTAGTCCAGTATGGTAAGGGACATATAGAACTTTCCATTTGCTCTTTAACCTCCCCTGGGAGAAATTCAGCTCAATTTGGCGTGGTCAGGTTTTGTAAGGAGTTATAAATCTTTGTGAGAATTTTATTCTTAATCCCATATGCAGACAACAGGTCCTAACAGATAGCGGGATTGAGGTCCAGAAATGAGCTATGGGGTGTTAGAGGTATAAATTGGGGAGTTGCAGCCTTCAAAATGTTGTTGTTGCTGTCAGACCAGCATACCAAACCACAATACCATAGAGAGCATCCTCTCGTATGGTATTGTGGTTTGGTATGCTGGTCTGACAGCCATGGATAGGAAGATATTACAGAAGGTGGTGAGCACAGCACAAAATATCATGGGCTGTCCCCTGACACCACTGGATGACATCGCCAGGGCTCGTTGCCTTGGAAGAGTGAGGAAGATTCTCAGGGATGACTCACAACCTGGACGGTATCTCTTTACTCTCCTACCATCCGGTAGGAGATATAGGAGTATTGCCAGCCGTACCAACAGGCTGAAAAATAGCTTTTATCCGTGAGCTGTTAGGCTTTTAAATAGGATATAATCTCTGTGAACTTATGCAGAATTGACTTGGGAGGCCAGTGTGTATTGTAGTTGGTTCACATGGTGTGGTAGGATGGAGGGTTTGTTGTCACTGTGTGTTGGGGGGAGAGAGCATGGGGGGAGGCTCAGCTAATCTCAATGTACACATGTTGTACTTTGACAATAAAGCTTTATTATTATTATTATTATTTATTATAATTATCGTTCCTAGTATCCCTCATCACAAGTTATTCATTCTACTTTAGGTTCTTGGATATTTCCAATAACGTCTGGAGGGCCACAGATTCCTCATCACAATTTTAAAGTTAACGTCCTGTGTAATCAACTGAAAAGGGAAAAGAATATTAATTTGGAACAAATGTATTCCCTTTTATCTTTGTATTGCATCTGTATTATATACCCTTATATTTGGGGACTTTATTGTACAACATTATATGTAAGAAAAGAAACATGAATCTATTGATATCAAGGCTTCTTTTGCTTTAACATTTCAGCATCTGCTTGTATTGTATGATAAGGACAATTCAACTATATGTCGGTGTTTGTATTTATTATCAACAGAATACTTATGGTGGTTTTACAATTTAGAATTATTTTTAACTGACATCATTGTATGCTCTTATGATTCTTGCATTGAATACTTGCTTTTTGCTTCAAAATCTTTGGCATTTTATATTATTTGAAATTATATAAAGTTATTTAGGATAATTATCACCTATATGTTTTCTATATCTTAATTAATAAACTGAATAATGTTTAAATATTTCAAATATTTTGAAAAACTAATGTATTGCTCAAAAACCTTTCTGAGCTAAAGAATATGGCTACATATGCCATCAAAAGCTTTGTTCATTATTTTTATTGTTTTTCTTTCCTTCCCTATATATCTATTTTGGGACTCTGATGTAAGTGCTACTGATTGCATGAATAACTTCCAAGCAGGAATGCATAAGAATGCATTATATAACTAAGAAATGCTTACTCTTAACTTGTATGCATATATAGTTGCGTGTGGTATAAAGAAACTTGGTTGTCTAGCAATAGAATGACTATAGAAACACATCTTGTTTAGTTTTTTTTTCCAGTCAGGATGTGTACAATGCTGTTTCTATAAGGCATGCATTAAAACATTGGTAAATTTAATATATACTATTGACTAATTGAGATGTGCCAAATCTGCTAGATGTATTGTAATTTAACTAAATAACAAAATGTATGAGACTTTTTATTGGGCTTGGCTTTACATAGCTATAAAGACAGCAATGTTCTTTAATGTTTCTATAATACTTTGTAAGTTGTTCATAATTCTTTATAACTTTACTTTATCATTATCACATATTTATGTTGCAAGTAAACCAAAACAATTGCTTTAATCAGTAGAGATGACATGTGTTCTAGTGTGTTCCTGGAGAAGTGTACAAATAGTGAGGGGAGAGTAGTAGTCGCTTTGGTCTGCAGGCTTTCTCCAGTCTTGTGGCTTCAACAAACATAGTTGAGACGGAGGGGTAGGAGCTAAGGGAGGGAGGGAGGGAGGGAGGGAGGGAGGGAGGAAGGAAGGAAGGAAGGAAGGAAGGAAGGAAGGAAGGAAGGAAGGAAGGAGCGAGCCTAAATGCTGCTACAGGTTGTCTGGAAATAGTTCAGTGTTGCAGCCCACTTCTTGTTTTTAAATGTGCATACATCTCCAGAAAAAAAATAGCCTGGGGTACTAAAGAGGGTAGGAGGGAACATTTTCATCAACTTGCTTTCTTTTAAATTGATTTTTGTGATTGTGGCAGTTATCCTAATGATATTTGATTAAATTTTCAAGTGTGTCAACATGGCAAAAAAAGCTGGGGATACCTGCCATTCAATGAGTAAACTAGTTTTCCTCAAGATTATGTAAGCTGGAGTTCAACACGAAACTTAAAAAAGCTAAATCCTTTTAACAACTAAACCAACTAACAACTAAAGAGCAGACAGCTTAAATGACTGACAAATAACATTATGTAATTTGATTCCATTCATATTACAGTGAGGGGAAAAATTATTTGATCCCCTACTGATTTTGTACGTTTGCCCACTGACAAAGAAATGATCGGTCTATTATTTTAATAGTACAGTTGCAAGAAAAAGTATGTGAACCCTTTGGGATTATGTGGAGTTTTGCATGAATTGGCCATAAAATGCGCTCTAAACATCATCTAAGTCACAACAATAGAAGAACACAGACTGCTTAAAATAATACTACACAAATATTAGCTGTTATGTTTTAATTGAACATAAGATGGAAACATTCAAAGTGCAGGGTGGAAAAAGTATGTGAACCTTTGGACTTAATAACTGGTTGACCCTCCTTTGGCGGCAATAACCTCAACCAAACGTTTCCTGTAGTTGCAGATCAGACCTGCACAATGATCTGAAGTAATTTTGGACCACTCCTCTGCACAAAACTGTTTCAGTGTAGCAATATTCTTGGGATGTCTGGTGTGAATCACTCTCTCAGCATTTCAATCGGGTTGAGGTCAGGACTCTGACTGGGCCACTCCAGAAGGTGTATTCTGTTCTGTTGAAGCCATTGTTTTGTTGAATTACTTGTATGCTTTGGGTCATTGTCCTGTTGCATCACCCATCCTCTGTAGAGCTTCAGTTGGCGGACAGATGGTCGTACGTTTTCCTGCAAAATGTCCTGATAAACTTTGGAATTCATTTTCCCATCAATGACAACAATCCGTCCAGGCCCTGAGGCAGCAAAGCATCCCAAAATCATGATGCTCCCTCCGCCATATTTTGCAGTGGGGATGAGGTTTTGATGTTGGTGTGCTGTGCCTTTTTTTCTCCACACATAATGTTGTGTGTTTTTCCCAAACAACTCAATTTTGGTTTCATCTGTCCACAGTATATTTTGCCAGTGGTGCTGTGGAACATCCAGGTGCTCTTTTGCAAACTTCAAACGTGCTGCAATATTTTTTTGGGACAGCAATGGCTTCCTCCATGGTGTCCTCCCATGTACTCCATTCTTGTTTAATGTTTTCCTTATTGTAGATGTATCAACAAAAATGTTAGCATGTGCCAGAGATTTCTGTAGGTCTTTAGCTAACACTCTAGGATTCTTCTTTACCTCATTAAGCATTATGCGCTGTGCTCTTGCAGTCATTTTTACAGGACGACCACGCCTAGGGAGAGTAGCAACAGTGCTAAACTTTCTCCATTTGTAGACAGTCTGTCTTACCGTGGGGACACATGAACCTCAAGGCTTTTGGAGATACTTTTGTAATCCTTTCCAGCTTCATGCAACTCAACAATTCTTGATCGTAGGTCTTCTGAGAGCTCTTTTCTGTGAGGCATGGTTCACATCAGACAGTGCTTCTTGAGACCAGTAAACCCAAAACAGGTGTGTGTTTTTAAAGGGCAGAACAGCTGTCAGCAACACATCCAATATCATCACACTGGTTGGAGTCAAGGTTGGCTCACTCCTGGCTCCAATTAGCTCTTGGAGAAGTCATTAGGCTAGGGGTTCACATACTTTTTCCACCCTGCACTGTGAATGTTTCCATCTTATGTTCAATTAAAACATGACAACAGCTAATGTTTGTGTAGTATTATTTTAAGCAGACTGTGTTTTTCTATTGTTGTGACTTACATGATGTTTAGAGCGCATTTTATGGCCAATTCATGCAAAACTCCACGTAATCTCAAAGGGTTCACATACTTTTTCTTGCAACTGTAGGTTTATTTTAACAGTGAGACAGTGAGACAGAATAACAACAAAAAAAATCCAGAAAAACTTTTCAAAAAGTTATAAATTGATTTGCATTTTAATGAGTGAAATAAATGTTTGATCCCCTATCAGCAAGATTTCTGGCTCCCAGGTGTCTTTTATATAGGTAATGAGCTGAGATAAGGAGCACTCTCTTAAAGGGAGTGCTCCTAATCTCAGCTTATAAAGACACCTGTCCACAGAAGCAATCAATCAATCAGATTTCAAACTCTCCACTATGGCCAAGACCAAAGAGCTGTCCAAGGATGTCAAGAAAAAGACTGTAGACCTACACAAGGCTGGTATGGGCTACAAGACTATCGCAAAGCAGCTTGGTGAGAAGGTGACAACAGTTAGTGTGATTATTCGCAAATGGAAGAAACACAAAATAACTGTCAGACTCCCTTGGTCTGGGGATCCATGCAAGATCTCACCTCGTGGAGTTTCAATGATCATGAGAACAGTGAGGAATTAGCCCAGAACTACATGGGAAGATCTTGTCAAAGATCTCAAGGCGGCTGGGACCATCATCACCAAGAAAACAATTGGTAACACACTACATCGTGAAAAAGAAAGTACATATACAGGCCCATTTGAACATCTGCCAATGAACATCTGAATGATTCAGAGAACTGGGTGAAATTGTTGTCAGATGAGACCAAAATTGAGTTCTCTGGCATCAACTCAACTCATCATGTTAGGAGGAGGAATGCTGCCTATGACCCCAAGGACACCATCCCCACCATCAAACATGCAGGTGGAAACATTGTGCTTTGGGGGTGTTTTTCTGTTAAGGGACAGGACAACTTCACTGCATCAAAGGGAGGATGGATATGGCTATGTACCGTCAAATCTTGCGTGAGAACCTCCTTCCCTCAGCCAGGGCATTGAAAATGGGTTGTGGATTCCAGCATGGCAATGACCCAAAACACATGCCCAAGGCAACAAAGGAGTGGCTCAAGAAGAAGCATGTTAAGATCTTGGAGTAGCCTAGTCAGTCTCCAGACTTTAATCCCATAGAAAATCTGTGGAGGGAGCTGAAGGTTCGAGCTGCCAAATGTCAGCCTCAAAACCTTAATGACTTGGAGAGGATCTGCAAAGAAGAGTGGGACAAAATCCCTCCTGAAATGTGTGCAAACCTGGTGGACAACTATAAGAAACATCTGACCTCTGTGATTGCCATCAAGGGTCTTGCCACCAAGTACTAAGTCATGTTTTGCGACGGAGTCAAATATTTATTTCACTCGTTAAAATGTAAACCAATTTATAACTTTTCTGAAATACTTTTTTCTGGAGGTTTTTGTTGTTATTCTGCCTCTCACTGTTAAAATAAACCTACCATTACAATTATATAGTGATCATTTCTTTGTCAATGGGCAAACGTACAAAATCAGCAGGGGATCAAATAATATTTTCCCTCACTGTATTTTTAACCTCTGGAGAAAGCATGGCCTGGACAGTGGCTGCTGAAAATTAATTTGCTGACCACCTTCTGTGACCTTCCATATCCTGTTTCTCTTCATTATTTAGATGTTAAATGGATGCTATAAGTGGTTCAACTAGATGGTGAGGCAAAAAATGAAAAGTCACTTGAAGCAAACTCTAAACCAATTGACATTGTGTTGTCAGAGGATGAAGAGAATGGCTCATTGGATAGCACATCCAAGCCTAAAAGTTCCCCCTCAAAGGACCCAATCATTGAGGTACTTCCATATTGGAAAGAGGCTTTAAAGCAGGGGTGTCAAACTCAATTTCACTGAGGGCTGCATCAGCATTGCGGTTGCGCTCAGGGGGCCGGGTGGGTCTGGCCAGGGTGGGCATGGCCTACTGGGTGGGCATGGCTAGAGTGCATATGGCCTAATGGGTGGGTGTGGCTAGCTCTACATCGTTCGCATCAAGGATGCCTATGGGGGCCTGGGCCAAGGCAGTGGGGGCCGTTCCTTCACTGTTTCCAGGATGGCTTCACGGGCCGCATAAAACCACTTTGCGGGCCAGATCTGGCCCCCGGGCCTTGTGTTTGACATGTCTGCTTTAAAGTCACACTTACTTGTAATAACATGTTCTTTTTCTAAGACTTCTGTGGTTTGTTTCTTAGTTTTGGATAGTAGCAGACAATTCTCTCTACAGCTACACTGTCTTTTTTGGTTATGAAAGTAGCATGTCCTCAGTTAAATAGGAAAGAGAAAGGATTAGAAAATAGGTGTATATATGTATATATTATTTATGAAACCTGTATGATTAGAAAACCATCATTTTAAGCCAGAACATGGTGCTTAATATTTAACCTAACCCACTGAATCATCAGATTAATACTATTTAAACTTAAAATGAGCAATGCAAGTATTCAGACATTATGAAAGTACTACACCTATCAGCTTATTTTCTTACATGCCATATTGTTTAACTCCAACAACCAAATCTTCTTCAATACCTTAAACTGCAGAGTACAGGATTAGAATAAAATATGTAAAATATTAGAAAGCAATGATGGCTAATTCTTTTCCTCTTCAGTGTAATCAGCCTGACATAATGAATGAAACGTAACAGGCTTCTGAGTTTCAGAAGAATATGGTTATGGAGATAGAAGATTGTGTAGTGGAGTTGTGGAAATCTAAAAGATATGTTCCAGTTTTAACTGTACCAGAACCCTAGCAACAGGCATATTCATTATGTGACTTACAATTGACTGTATCCTCTAGCAGAGCAGATAGAAGAATGTTGATTCAGGTTATAAAGAACATTTGGGCAGAGGCAAAGTCCAGTTTGGTACTAAACCATGCTGAATTATTTCCGATGAAATAAGTTTGAACTGTGCATTTCCGTGTGTTTCATCCCAAATTGTTTCAAGCTATCACTGAAAATCTAAATTAGCTCTGCAATGGGAATATTGTGGAATAGTGGATAAGGCACTAAAATCATCCTGGGGAGACACAGGTTCAAATCAGCCATGGGAACTAATGGAGTAAGTTTGGACCAGTCATCTACCCTCAACTCAAAACTATTTTGAGCTTACTATGTGGGAATAAAGGATTGCTGTTCTGGGAATAAAAATGAATGTAAGTCACTGAACTCCTGAAGAAAAGGAAAGATAAAAATGCATACAAATACACAAATACACAGCTAAAACACATAGTAAATTAAAACAATGCAACATAACGTTGAACATATTTTAAACCAGCTTTCTCCAACCATACAGGACTGCAACTTCTAATGCCCATGTTTAGAATAAGTTGGCTGGAATGATTTATAGATCTAATAGGGTGCTTTGCATTATATCAGAACAGTGGATTATCTTTGTACCAAGAGTAGCTTTTACTCAACATATTTTCCTGAAAATCAAGATTGCTTCAGGATCTATTTGAGTTGATTATTCATACTTGCTAAATACTTACATTAAGTTGCTTTGTACAAATTGTATGCATAGAAAAATCAACTTTTGTGTTATGCTTTTGGCAGGCACCGCCTAGGAGCCTTAGACCTCGTTTCAGGAAAAAAAGTACCTTATCTTCTACTGCTGAAACCACAAGTCTGTGAAGAACCATTCAGCACCAAGATCCACAGAATGCCTCTCTTTTGCCTTAAAAGATCTACATTATTGTATGTGTTTGGGGGAGAGGGGAACAGTGGTGAGAGGGATGTGTTTGTGATATTGTAGCATTTTAGAAATGAACTTTCTAGTTCCCCTTTTCTTACGCTGCCATTTGTGTTGCATTATATTTTCCATTGGCAGAAGCAATGTTTCTTCTAACCCTGATTTCTTTGCACAATAGTTTTTTTCCCAAGCTACAGTAATGGGGTTCAATATTTGTAACCATTAAGTTACATTATTTTAGTTTTAGCTCTGTTAATGAACTTAGAAAATGAATTCTTCATCTGTTTTAAAATTATATTTATTTGTAGTTTAATAATAAATATAATGTGGACTGATAGGGGTGACAGATTTTTCAGACTGTGAATGATGTATTAAGATTGTTTTGACAAGTAGTGAAAATGTAAAAACAGATCTAAATATGTTACTATTTCTTCTGTGTATTCATTTATGGAGTTAGTTACTGTATATTCTGTCACTAAATCTGTATAAAAATGGACCCACTGGAGTCTTAGAAATGTAGAGATGAGAAACATATTTATAGGACTATAGCACTGTTGAATCTTTGTTTTGATGCCATAATTTTCTTAAGACTCATATCATTATGTTCAATTATGAAATCAGGTAGACATTGCATTGACAGTTATAGAGCTACAATTGTGATATTGAGAAATTCACTGTATAAAAACACACTGGTACAGTATTATCTAACATGTTGATCATTTTAGTGGGCTATTGTGCGACATGTCTAAGGCATGTTTATGGTTGCACTAATGAATACTAGGGTGCAAATCATAATTAGTTTTCGGTGCAAATCAATCCTCTGTCCGTATGATTTTAATCCTTTCATTCTCCCAGCTCACGTTAGCATTTATTTAATTTAGAGAAGTTTGCAGATTTCAGCAGTAATGTAGCTTTTGGAATAGATTACAACAGTCTGTAGTTAGATGATACATTTGTAATTATAGAAAAGTTCAAAACAAGGACAACATACTAGGATTGGTGTATTTTAGCTTTGGATCGATGTCTTCTATATGTGTAAAGCATGTGAAATCTTGAAGATTATACTATATACATTTGTGTTTGCCTTTGTAGCTATCTCATTAAAAACAAAAGTACTGTAGAACATAAACATGTTGACACTGAAGATAGCTAGATTGTATATGACAGCACTAATCTAATCTCCTTCATATTTCAGTCTCCATTGTCAACATTATAAAGTAGATATTTGAAGTAAATATACAGGTAATCCCGAGTTACGAGTGTTCATTTAACGCTTGTTCGAAGTTATGTGATCAGCACCCCCTAATGTTTACGGGCAAATCCCAAAATTACGACTATTGCAGTATCATAGCAGTCGTTTGCCCTTACGAATGACTGACCGCAGAGGTTCTGCAATATTCACCCTATTCCTCTCCCCACTCCCCACAACTGCTTCTCCCTCCCTTCCTATTGCCCCGGATTCACTTACCTTGCAAAATCTGTCTCTTCTCTGTCACGGTTTCTTTCATCTTGAGGGAGAGTCAGCTTGGAAATGCTTTTCGCGCCGACAATGGAAGCTCCTGGGTGCCGTAATATTGCGTGGGTTCAAACACAAATTCTCTGCAAAAGAGATCATGGTCCCTGGAAGCTTCCATTCTCGGGGGGGGGGAGGGTTTGTTTGCATGCCTATGGGGCAAAGCGTGGAATCGGAGTTGGTCAGGTGATGGAACTAATGTTGTCCGTGGCCCAGGTGCGCTGCTCACTCACATGCGGCAGCCTTAGTGTGAGGGTAGGAACAAAGCCTTCAACTCAGTGGGGAGGCATCGCGGGGCCAGGTCCCTTTTTTTTAAAAAAAAAAAATCCCATTTATGTCCCGCCCTTCTCCGAAGACTCAGGGCGACTCAATGTGCTTAGCAATAGCCTTCATTCTATGTATATGCCTGCTTATTAGGGCTTTTGCCCCCCCCACACACACACAAGCGGCATTTTTACAAAGTCAGCTTATTGCCCCCAACAATCTGGCTCCTCATTTTACCTACCTGGGAAGGATGGAAGGCTGAGTCAACCTTGAGCCTGGTGGGACTCGAACCTGCACTAATTGCAGGCAGCTGGTGTTACTTAAGGAGGCATTAGCCCACTGCTCCACCAAGGCTCTTGCAGCAACAGCAACCATCTGAGAGGCCATGATCCCCCTCCCCAGCCAGCCACTCCTTGCCTGACCGGCTGGCTGGCAAAATCCTCACCACTCTTCTCATCCTCATCCTCCTCACTCATTGAGCGGTAGGTTTGAGTTTGTCTGCTCCTTCTGAGTGAAAGGAAACGGAGACGCAGAGCAGGACTGCTCTCAATAAGGCTGACTCGCTTCGGAGACTTGTTTTCGCAGGATTGTTTCAATAAGAGCGAGGTGAACTCTCTTCGGAGGCTTGTTTTCACAGGATTGCTCTCAATAAGAGCGAACTGCGCTTTGGCTCCGTTTTCGCCAGAAGGAGCTTGAGAAATGGCTTTTTCTTGGCGAAAACAAGCCTCCAAGCCCTGATGCTGATGAAGAGAGGCAGTGGCGGCCATAGCAGATCTTTCCCTGTCTCCCTTCACTTCCCCAAAGCCTCCCTTCACTAATCACCTTTCCAGCTCTGTTCTCCGCCACCGCTGCAGGGCAACAAAAGAAGCATGTGGGACTACCGATTAACAAAATAGTTCAATCAGACCTTCCAACTTTGCGAATCCATTTTTTTGTGAGAAGTTGGATTGATCTTTTTTTTTAATTCCACAAACTTCTTTTGTTGCCCTGTACATGGAGAATGGAGCTGGAAAGGAGGTTAGTGAAGGAACGTGGTTGCCCTGGGGTGGGGGTTAGGATTTGGCATTGTGAGTGCCTTGGGATGTGGTGGGGGTTAGGGTTTGGCATTGTGGATTGTGGAGTTGTTTGTGCTCTGGTGGGGCTATTCAAAATGCTGGGATTTCCTGCATTTTGAAGCACCCTGTGTGACTGCATAGAAAGGAACGCAATGTTTGTCAAGCACACCATTCCAGGCATACAGAGCTTGCAGTCTCTTCCAGATCTCCATTTGGATAAAAAGTCTTTTAGCGCTTATAGAGCACTTCCAAACACAGCCAGTCCCTGCATTTGGAAGCGCTCCATAGGTGCTGAAACATTTTTTTTATCCCAACGGAGATCTGGCAGAAGGCTCTGTTTCTCAAGCGCCCCATTCCATGCAAATGGAGCTTGCAGTCTCTGTCAGATCTGGTGAAGATCTGATGTTTCAGCACCTATGGAGCACTTCCAAATGCAGGGACTGGCTGTGTTTGGAAGCGCTCTATAGGAGCTAAAAGATTTTTTATCCCAATGGAGATCTGGCAGAGACTACAAGCTCTTTGGCTAGCTTTTCGCAGGAAAAAGCCATTTCTCAAGCCCCTTCCTAGTGAAAACAAGCCTCAGAAGTGAGCATGCCTCACTCTTCTTAAGAGCAATCCTGCAAAAACAAGTCTCCGGAGTGAGGTGCACTCACTTCGGAAGCTTGTTTTGGCTAGGAAGGGGCTTGAGAAATGGCTTTTTCCTGCGAAAACGTAGCCAAAGAGAGAGGCACACTCTCTCCGGAGGCTTGTTTTCGCTACGAGAAATGGCTGTTTCCTGCAAAAACACAGCGAGGCATGCTTGCTCTGGAGACTTGTTTTCACAGGATTGCTCTCAAGAAGAGTGAGGCATGCTCGCTCCGGAGGCTTGTTTTCGTCAGGAAGGGGCTTGAGAAATGCCTTTTTTCAGCAAAAACAGAACCACAAAGTGAGGCGCTCCGTTTCTAAGTGTGCATTTGCATGTAGACGGAGCTTCCAGTTTCTCCAAGGTCTCCATCCTGGTGAAAATTGTTCCGGCAATGGCAGAAAGGAGTTGGGGGTGGGAGCAGGAGATAGTCACCGCAAACACTGTGAGAGTTCAGGTTCCCATTCTCTGCAAATGAGGATCGGTGCCTGAATTCACACAACATTACGGGCACCCAGGAGTTTCCATCAACTTTCCCTCAAAGGCAGAAAGCGTGGCAGAGAGGAGACGGATGTTTTCAAGATAAGTGAGTCTGGCGCAGCAGGAAGGGAGGGGGAAGCATGAGGTATCTGAGTGGATCAGGGGCGCCTTGGGGGCCTATTCCATCACTAGGCCCCCCCCAAAGACCTTCCCCACCCTGAGATGCCTCATGTGCACTTAACGAGCCCTGTGCGTCTTAACAAGCAAGGGAGTGATCTCATTCTAAGTATGAGATTCACTCTACAAGTTTTGGAGTTACGAGTGGAATGGGCAGGCTCCATTATATTCTTAATTCATGGACTAGCTGTATAGGATTTTTCTTAGCGTGCTTCAGTATTAGTCTGGAACTTCCTAATGCTTTTTTTTTTTAAATCCTATTGTATCAGCAACACATCACTAGCATTATATGAAAAAATAATAAAACAATTGTTTCCCATTTAAACTAAATTTGGACCTGTTGCCATTTTAATCAGTAAATCAAGAACTTAAATGGCAGCTAGAAAATATTCAGTCATAGGACAGGTATCTCAAAATCAATGTGTCAACTTACATATTTATTAAGAATCTATAGGCATATTTTGTCTCTCTCTCTCATACATATTCACCTACTTCGTTATTATTTGAAACAATAGCAGACATACAAGTAGAGTTTTGCCATTGTGTTATATACAATTGAATTTTTTAGAAAAAAGCTGGTAAATTTATATTCTTTTATGCCAAAAAGATGTTTCTTCTCAAATTCTATAACACTTTATTTTAATTAAAGCTAATCAATGTCTTTTTGACCAGCTGTTTACTAAAAATATTACTGTTCTGGACTTTGTTTTGTAAATACTGAAGTGAAATTGTTGAAATTGCCTTATCTCTCATATGAATCTAGCAAATGTACTAATTGCAGTTGAATTGTATGCCTCTATATAACTCAGTGAGAATAATGAATGGCTACATAGCATTGGTGGATTTTTAATCTGCAATATTGTTGGAAACAAATTGGTCCTGGCTGCTATAATAAATTGTTAGATACATGTAGCAAAACCCATTAGTTTTGGGGATTTGAAAACTCAAGGCACATACTTTCTATCAAAATACTGGGACTATTTTTATTTTCAGTAACACATTTCCATATAATAATGATGTGCTTTTTTACTGTACACACTTAATGGATAGTTTTAGTTTTCCATTATTTTTTGGGTCAATATCAGAAGCGAAATGTGCATCCAAACCAACTCCAATTTCCACATCACTCAGTCTGAAATGACTGAATTGAACTGCAGATGTGGAGGCATCAATGGATCATATCAGGAATATCTGATGTGTTCCATTAGCACATGTTCCTGCTGCAAGCAGTTTTAGTATTATAAAATGAACTAAGACTATAGAGAAGATTCCAATATATAAAGGAACAAGGTTCCCTTGCCCTGTGTCCAGGGAACTTTTAAAATATCACTGAAAATGGAATGCCTTTGCCTTCATGCCAAATTGTATTTCCAGCTTTTCAATCTAGCCATCTTCCTAGAATTGCACAGTAATCCCCATCCAAGTACTAACCAGATCTGACTCCTTTATTTGGCTGTATTACCTAGCACAGTATTACAATACCCTACATTTACCAAATATCCAATCTATATTTCTTTTCATGAGGAAATAAGCCTGTGATTTAGGTCTATAATCTGTAGTTTATTATTATTGGTCATAGACCATAAAAATAAGTACCTCAGTATCAAAACAATACAATTAAATTCGATATAGATTATATTTGGATTTACCCTTTTTGAAACAGTTGTTTATTTCTATCATAGCCAGTATATATATCTCCTTCCATCTGCCTTTTGAAGGAGGTTTTTGTAACTTGATGATATATATCATCATCTTTCATATATCACATATATGAAATTATATATTATATATATTCAAAAGGCAGATGGAAGGGTATTTCGGAGATCAGTGTAAAACCTCTTTTGACATTTTGGGACATAATATTAAACAATAGGCAGGTGTAATACTTTTTATGGATTCATTGGTACAAAATAAGGTGAATCTGGATGAAATCACTCTGGAATTTTTTTGGGGGCATGTTGCTTAAATATTTAATTGGCCTGTTGAAAATTATTAAGAGCAATGCATTAGGGGAAAGTTCACAGTATTTTGGGGTGGAATTTAAATGATTTCCACCAAGAAGAATGGAATTTATCTTTAACAGTCAGAATAGCCAAACCTCTTGGGTCGAGAATTAATTTAAGCCAATAACTAATACATACTTGACCCATTCCATTTTTGGCTTATGTTTGGAGTGCATCGTGAAACCCAAAATATGTCTCTTAGAATAGATGATTGAATAGCTCTATGTTCTAGGCACATATTTGAAACCTGTAAAATAGTTGTATTATTGCTTTGATCTCAAACACTTTTAGCCAGCTTAGTCTATGACTACCTCTTTCATAAAGAAAGGCCTTAAGATAGCTGTTGCACTCCTTCTTACCTTCTCTTTTAAAAACTGAATTAGGGTCTTGAAGTGCCTGTCGATAAACGTTCTGAAATATTTAAAAGACTGAACCTGTTCTATAACATTCCCATTAATTTGCCATGAACATTTATATTAGCAGGTCTCTGAACAGATCATAATTTTTGGTTTTTTGATAATTAATAATCAGACCATTATCTGTTGCTTAGGCCCTAAATTTGGTATATTTGCCTTAGTCTTTCCATCTTCACTCTGGAGACACAGGAAGCAATGTTCAGTTTTGCCTACCAAAGGCAATGATATCACGGATATAGTGGTATCTCCAATTAGAAGATTCAGATGCCTCAAAAGGCTGCCAAAGAACTTGAATTGCTGCTGCCAATTAGAAAACTTTAAAGAGGGCAAATGGAGAAATACTTTTTACCTGCTCAAAGGCAACTTCTTATACAATTAGTGGTTAAGGCATTAGGCTAGGAACCGGGAGACGGTGAGTTCTAGTCTCACCTTAGGTTATGAAAGCCAGCTAGGTGACTAGACTAGTCATTCTTTTCTCAGCCCAATCCTCATCACAGGATTATTGTTGTAGGGAAAATAGGAGAAAGGAGTATTAGGTAGGTTAGTCACCTTGAGTTATTTATAAAAATAATAAAGGTGGGATATAAATATGTGAGGCAGAAAAACTCCATATTTAAGACAAAATCTGCACACAAAAATTAAGCAAAAAGAATATATGTGGAAACAGGAAATAAAATTCTTATGAAATAAGATATTTAGAAAAAATTTCTGAATATAATATTGGATGGTCCCTAGCCAAGCATACACGGTCTACTACTTTCAAACTGTACTCTGCAAGATAAATGTATTAAATGTATAAAAGTGTTCTTGTGCTAAATGTTTTATAAGTAATTTTTTTGCAGTAGCATATTTTATATTTGGCACGCTGTCTGCATTTGGAAATTTACCTTAATGTCTAATATCTGAGGCTAATCTGGGTAATTAAGGTGTTTTTCCCCTTTTGAGTTATAGCAAATTGCATAGAGCACTAAAGAATGAACTGTATTATCAGACACCACAACAATATTCCAAAGGTCAATGTTTTGTAAACACTGAAAATAAAGTCTTAAATTTTTCTTTTCTGAAAGAAATGGCTGTTTGTTCAATAATATTATGCTTAATTGTATGCTTTTTGTAGTGGTCTACTTCTTGTAAATGTTCTATCTCCCCAATACTTTCTGTGTTGTTACTGAAAAGTTTCTTAAGATCTCTCAGAGATACTAAAGAATTACTTGGAGAGTCAGAATGACATTCTGATTAGTTTCAAACCAAGAATAGAGAAAATTAAATTCACATTTCTCATCAGTTTGAAGTTCAGTTGATGACCTTGTATCAATTATTCTCTCACCCAAAACTAACCTCCAACTGTTTTTGGAGATAATTATCAAGAATTCCCTTCTGAGCTTTAAATAATTGAGGAAATAGTGAGATCAGTATGCCTTCCTTTTTTCAGATAAGAGAGCAAGCAGTAAGTTAAATTTACCCCAATATTTATCTTGAGAAATATATTCATTTTCTTTAATATTTATAATTAAAAAACAACAGCGAATGCATAACTCTTTTAAATAGTTACATTATTCTCCAAGAGCACTTGTTTAAATTGTGCATACCTAGTCAGAAGCAGGAAAATGGCCCAGAATTATTAATTTGAGCTGGATAATCACATAAATCACTATCTAAATAAAAAAAAATGTCTGAGGAAAGTTGCAGGATTGAAACACAGGCATTAATACCAAACCATACAGATTCACAATATTTAGATTGTGATACTTGTGACTATGGTAAGTCATATAAACTATATCAATCAGTTTGTGCAAATAAAACACACCATAAATATTTAATCTGTTATTGTTCATAAGTAATTTAATAGAAGTTTCCTACATGGCTGCTTAAAAAGTAGGATAAATGATTAACTGCAGTTAACAATTCACAAGTGAAAGTTTGTACGATCATGATATTTCTGATAGGGATCATTGGCATACCATGTTCTTCTTTTCCAGAAGGAAGTAGTCATTTTATCAAGCATTTTACTCTGTGTTTTGTTGCAGAATACATGTTCCCGTAAGCGCTTCATCCGGCTAGCCGATTTTTTCCACACCTTTTTCTTGTAACCAGCCTATCAACCAGAAAATAAAAGTTTTAAATTTCAAAACACAGATGCCTATATATAAAAACACAAATTATTAAGACCTCTATAGAGGCAGGCATAGTCTTCATTTTGATCATTTTCTATTTCTTTATAAATAGGAAAGGGTGACGTAAGAAAATCCTATGTTTAATGAAGAAAACATTCTTACCCTTCTTCTTAGCCAGAGGCCACAGTGCAATCGAAGAAATCTCTTAACCACTGGTTTCACAGTTTTTCTTTTTCCTTTTCGCAAGCTGTAGCTGGTAACTGTCCTTACTTGCTGATGAAGGATATTTTGAAGCAGAGGTGCCACTCTAATATTTATATTGAATCAAGAAAACAAAAAACCAATTAACTACTTATGTAATGTAAAATTTAATGTATTAATTCCTGCCCGAGTAGCACAGAAAGTGTGCATCAACAATTCCATTAGTTCTTCAAAACATTGGCCTTCTATTCTCAAATGTCTTTTATAAAATTATTTTTGTCATATAAATGATACTGAAAAACAATCTAGTCAATAATGGACAAAGCATTCATCTGTCTCCCAGAAAAAAGCAATCCCCCCTCACATTTGCATCTCATTTGTATCACAGAATTATGTTTGCTTTTACTGATTCTTACAGTAGTTCTTCATAATAGAATCATCTTTATGTTGGAACTTGACTACATACCTCAAATTCTTTTTACAATACTTCCTTTAGTCAATATCTTAGAAATAGAAATAGAACTTTTATGTGGGTCTTCCATCACTATAATGAGCTACTATGCCTAGCAATTATTATAACGTATAGATACTTATTTAACTATCTAAGTAGAGTTCTTGATATTTTGCTGAGGACAACTATTTTCAATCCTTAAACACAGTATGGAGCAAATCAATAAGGAAATATTTAATAGAACAGTGGCCCCAACCCTTTTGGCACTAGAAATTGGTTTTATGGAAGAAAATTTTTCCATCGACAGGGTTTGGTAAGTGGTGGTCAAGGGCCAGTTTGTGGCCTGGGAGTTGGGGAGTCCTGGTGGGGTTTTTTGAGATCAAGAACTATTTCACAAGAATTGTAACAAGTGGACTGATTCAACCATTATACTAGCCATGTTTTATGCAATTGTGGTTTATGGAATAAGCTACAATTGGCTGGATTTGCTTAACATACAAGCTAAAACCAAAAAAAAGGACATTATTTATTTATTTATTTAATTAGATTTCTGTTCCCGAAGGACTCAGGGCGGAATTATGAATTATGAATAGGCATTATTATAAATCTACTCAACTGAAGTTAAAAGAGGCATTTTATAAATAAATCATTTTCTCCAGGTAAAAATATCTTACAAACCAAACTGTGAAAATAATGAAAAGAAAAAAGATAGTAGAATATATAATGTTATAAACTCTGATATTACAAACCACTATCTCCCTTAATATCTGGCAGGTCTCCACCCTCTTAGCTTTCCAGAAATCTGGCATTGGGATAGCAATGTTAAAGCCTGGGGGACTTACAGTTGGATGGAAGTTGCTGAATTATGTGCTACATTTTTCCTTTTTGCTTGCTGGACTGTTTTATCACTGTTTTTATTATTGCTATTAGCTATCCAGAGTTGTATTTCACAAGATGGGAAAACTTATAAACTTTTAAAATAAAGAAATAATCATAAAGATATTAAATCCATATTTATGAAAATTCAAATCTGTTAAACAACACTTACCTGTTTATTATAGAGAAGGAAAGTCCAGATAAAGTACTGCCTAAAGATAGAAAAGGCTTTTTGATATAACCTGTGGATGTCTGCCTCTGAGAGATATGAAATGAAGATAGTCGATAAATTGGGGTTACAGTGCATGAGCCACTGTAGACTGAAGGGACCAAAGAGCAAAAAGATCGTAAAACTACAAAAAAAGCAGAAGAAGAAGCAAAACAGAACATGAGCAACATGCAGAAACTTCTTCCTGGATTATAACTCAAAATTATTGTCCATTTAGGAATTATGAAATGATATAAAGAAATTATTCTATCTTGATTAAGAATCAGAATGGGATCCAGGTGCAGCAATTTTTAATAACAGTGGAGCATATTTGAAGAAAGAGTAGATTGTCAAGAGAGATCAGTACTATTTATAGTAATGACAATGAACATTGAGTCTTCAGGACAGAATTTTTTTGTTTTTTATTTACTGGAAAATTAATAGGGGAAATAGTTATTTCCTGTTTAAATAGCCAAATTAAGCAGATAGCCATTTCAGTATACATGGCTAGCAAAGCCATGCATGGAAGAAAAAAAAAACTCCTACAATACTATCAGGCTGGTTCATATCATAATTTAAAATACAGTTTTGATTTTGTCAAAATACATGCAATTTGGAACTACCCAATAACACAAAGCCATACTCTTGGAGTGTTTAAAATCAGTATCTTTTTATAGTGTTCTATAGCTATCATTCCTATATCATGTTTTCGCATCTTATTAAACAATGATTTTCTTAATTTTGGCTAGATTCTTCTGTCATAAAAGAAATCAAACAAACCAAATTATGTCCTAGAACATTGTGTGAAGCCACTTGTGAGTTTACACTTCATTTCAATAAAATTGCTTCTTCATGCATACTTTGTTCCTCACCTGCTTTAGCATACTAATTGTTGGGAATAGACTAGATACAAAGACTTGGATTTCCTCTCTCTCTCCTCTCCCTCCGTTTTTAATAATTTCATTTTCCTATATTTCCCTTGCATGTTTTACTCCTAAGTAATAAATCTAATAAGCAATGTATTTTGTTTCAAGATTGTGTCAAAACATTAAGATGTATGGAGCAGCAGTACTAGTAAGATGAATTAATACTATTATTTCATAACAACATGAAATAGCCCCGATATGAAGCGGAACTAATAAAACAGTAGCTTGCCAGGAAATGTGCAAACCAGCAAGTCTCCGCTCCTCCATTACAATGCCAAACCTCTACCATAAATCAACTTATGAAGAGCATCTTCGTCTATCTTTACTTTTGCACAAAATAATGGGGATGGAAAACAACTTACTGACCACAATTTGGATAGCAATGCTAGTCAGAAGCTGTAACTGCATCACCATCCAACTACAATCTCTCATTGATACTTTCTTTTGCCTGCAACATGTGCACCAGTCACTTCATCAAAACTATATTGACCAGCAGGCCCAACTATAAAAGCTAGGCGGGTGCTCTTTCATGCTTGAAAATACACTTGAAATCTTCATTTTGCTAGGAAGCCCAATTAAACCGAAGTATTACAATTGAGCTGTACAGCAAAGGTGGGGAGCTATGGCCCTTTTATGACTTGTGGACTTCAACTCCCAGAATTCTTGAGCCACCTATTAAAGGGTCATAGTTACCCACGCTGTACAGTATCTTAAATAATATCTCCCCTGCATACAAATGTAGTTACACAGTTTTAGAGGCATCTATAATTTCGCAACAGTAAGCTATCTTTTTTGATTCCTCTACTCGTCCTGAATTACCAGATCCAAGAAATTTCCCTTTGGATTTTCGTCTCATTCACAAACCTGAAAATCGCCGCGCCGCAGCAAACGCAGCCATCTTTCTTCCCTGCTCTCCGTTTTGCCTCTCTACGGCAACTGTAGGGAGTCAATACTAAGCAAAAGCGAAAGTGACTTTACGCAACGTCCTGCAGTTGTTTATCCCTTGCTTGTAAAAATCAGTATTATTTTTTGTCATATTACAAAATAATGACCAATACAATAATGTGTATAATGTATAAACTATTGAAGACTGTAAATTCATGATTGTAGATTTGCTGCCTTTTGAGGTAACACAAGATTTTCTTTATAGTGTATATATGATCACTGCTTAGCTTGTCTGCCGATTCTCAAAGCAACTCTTAAATTCTATAACTGTATTAAATATAAAATCTCATACAGAATTTTAATCCATCTATTGGACATGATCCACAAAGACTATCTGAAAATAAATTTGTTAATCCCAAAGATGTCACAAGATTTGGTTTGTTTTTTCCTACAAACGAGTGTCAGGAAATTTCTTTGGGAAATTAATCCAAGAATATCACTTGTGAGTTTTAGTTATCTGATTTATTGGGCCACATATATGATGCTAGTCTTTAATAATACTTTTTTTATTTTGGGTGAGCGTATTATATAAATGCTGTTAACTGTGGCTTATTCACTAAATCTCAAGCAAAATTATGGTTTCATTTATAATATAAGCAATTATTACCATGTTTGACTAGCTTATCCAGATATGATGAACACATAAGGATACAAATACATTGAAGAACATAAATGTTTATCTATTATATTTGGAAAAGAGAAAATTAAGCACTTCCCCAAAATAATTATCACAAGAACTGGTAAGAGAAGTGGGCTTCTACTTCAAGTGACCCAGATTCTATATCCCAAAGGTGTTTATCAAAAGAAAAAACTTCAGGATGTTTAGCTTCTCACCCAAGAAGCTTCTTCATTACTAACTGAAGTTCAACCATGTATCACTGTAAGGTCCCAGTCCCTTACTTAAACTTGAGATACCATATCAATCTAATCAGATAACCCAAGCGGAGACTTCTTGATCAAGCAGCACTTTATCTGATCAAATTAAGCATCTGGGTGGCCAACAATCTGGAATGCTGGCAGAGTTATGTCCAGAAGTGCCACACATTAGAAAGTTGGTAGCATTGCTTTATAAACTTTGTTATCCAAGGAAGATCAGACCACAGAGCCATTACATCATAAGGAAGACATCAATCATTCCTGTACACTCCCTTATTCCCTCCTTCAGTATATCCCATCCATGTACACTTTTCCCACACTTACATGAAATTTCTCTGGTGCAAAAGCTGATTACAAAAAGCAAGAAGGCAACAGTTAGACTAAATAATTTCCCTTTTTTCCAAATATTCTATATCTTCTTTCCCTTTAATCTTCAGTATGAATCTGTCCATTTCAGCACAGTCTAATATCTTCTTATCTCCTCATCTGTTGGTGTTTTTTCCTTCTTCCAGTGCTGAGCAAATACAATCCTCACTACTGTCAATATATGCAATGTTAGATATACAATTCGTTTATCAATTTTTTCTGGTACTATACCTAATAAGAAAAGTTCAGGTTTAAAATTTATGTTTCTCTAACATTTTTTCTAACCAAGTGTGGTTATTTTAACTCAAAATTTTCTTACTTTACTGCAAGTCCACCACAATTGGTAATATGTGCCCGGGTTTTGGTTATATTTCCAACATTTACTAGACATGTTTATGAACATCTAATGAGTGGTGCCATCTGTAAAACATTTTATATGTTCACTTTTTTAATAAGTTGTCATTGTTAATTTATACTTTCCCACAGATTTTGCCATTTCTTTAATTCTATATTATATCAATTTTTTAACCTATTGTGTCATTGTTTTTTTCAGTTGTTCATCTTCTATTTTCAAATTTAATAAGAAATTATATAATTTCTCGATCAGTTTTTCATCAGGGGTCAGCAATATCTGATCAAACATTGTTTGGTCTTTATAAAAACCATACATTTTAAGATCTCTATCATATTTATATTGACATCATGAAGGTGCAGTTGAGGGGAAGTGGAGCTCATGGTCAATTTTGTCCTGCCAGGGAGCCCTGAAAGCTGGCCCGGATAGGCAGCTATAAACCCCCGTAGATCACAAGCGGATGGCAGTTGGCTTGTTTAATCTGGGGAAAGCTCTCCAAACTGGCAGGAAAAAGATGAGCCATACTTTTGCAGCTAGTTGGAAGCTATTGACAACTGGAGAAGAAAGCCGGCAGCGCATGGTTAGCACCAATTAGCGGACCATCAACATCGTGCTTTTGATCTGGGTGAAACTGTTTTTATTTCTTTGGACCCCTACTCCCTGGAACTGATAGACTCCTATTATTTATTTATATTGACTTTGGAAGTTTTTAATACAAGATTCAGAAATCAAAGGAATCAAGATAATAGATGAAAGGTATAAATTATAAGAGTTTGCAGACGACTAAAAGAACTGCTGGAGACAACCTTGAAATTATTGAAAAAGATAAAGGAATTTGGAGAAGTAGCAGGATTGAAGATAAACAGAGAAAAAAACCTAGTTATAGACAGATTATGTATCTCAAAGGACAATACTGGAGTCAAGTTAGTTCATAATAGCAAAGACAATCCAGTCAGAACATGTCAAATACAAAGTGTTAAACAGATCATGAATTCAATTTTAGATAAAAAATAAAAATGAGGCAATTTAGCATATATATGAGATTTGACTTGTATGAGGTATATGCAGAATCTAAGATGTGCAAGGAATACATTCATTACAATTTAACAAAAGAGAATCTGAGCAGCTATGGAAAGAGATATTTGCAAAAAAAAAAGAGTAAGTAAGATCCAAGTGGTTTTAAGAAGAAACTATCATTACAGCCAGAAAAATGAAGAACATCTTGAGCCATAAGGACCAAAGAAAATATCAACATTCAGCAAGAATATCCCAAAGGTGCTTTTTCAAAAGTCAGCTGTACTTTCTTTGTTTTTCCTTGGAGAAATTTCTTTTCTCATTCAGTAAGTTTCAGTAAGAACTTGTATGAGAACTGTAATGTATTGGGTTTTATATATGTTGTGTTTGCTGGAGTTGCACTGTTTGCTAATTCAATTGCTAATACTAGTTCACATGTATACTTGTAACGGTTGCTAGCCAGCCTAGACTGGTTGTCACCAGCCAGCTAAGTAGGTCTTTGGGTGGGAAACCTTAGCTTCAAACCTATTGGTCGCTGCCTATTGGCCAACCGTATAAATAGCAGTGCAGCAGCTCTCTTACTGCTTCTGTTTGTTCTGACCTTCAGTAAAGCATGTTGCTGTTTTGAACCTTCTGTAAAGAACCGGCTACACAACAAGAACAGAAAAAGCTTCTTGGATGAAAAGCAGAACATCCTCA
Source organism: Daboia siamensis (assembly GCA_024449315.1). Taxonomy (NCBI): domain Eukaryota; kingdom Metazoa; phylum Chordata; class Lepidosauria; order Squamata; family Viperidae; genus Daboia; species Daboia siamensis. The sequence continues at coordinate 1,237,041 of JAKJMR010017801.1, forward strand.
AAGAACAACAAAGGAAGTCCAGCTGCCTTTGAAAAAGCAGCTTTTTAATCTGAATGACTGAGAATCTCATTTAGCAAGAATAGGTTAAAAATATATCACAATTATGTCATCCATTAAAAGAAAATAAATAGAAAAATGAAAGGTATTTTTTAAAAGATTAAATATCACAGGAAAATCTACAGCTAAAGTGGGATTGGCAACAGTAATCAAAAGTGAAGTAAATGAACAAAGACAAAAGTTTTGTATTGAAAATCTTTACAGTGGGATTATTGAATGACAGAAGCATTTATATCCAGGAATCAGCTATGCTGGAAAGAGAAGTCCAAGAGACAACATAAATAAATCAAATAGTAAAATAACAAACATCAGATAACAAACATACTATGTATTTATTTAATTTATATATGAAGAATTAAAAATCGCTGGATAGTTGAAGTGCTAGCAGCAGTGTGTCAACAAATATGGAACATGAGTAAATGACTGTTTTAGAGGAAGATTGTTATCCCAGTGCCACATTTTTTTAAAAAAATATACATAAAATGAATAGGGGAGGGGGAAAGGAGTAGCATTTTATGGGATTCAGGCAACATAACTGAACCTGTCTGAACCATGACAGGTTCAGACCATTTGTATCTTTTAATAGTATTAACAGGTTGACACTATACTGCTCTTGTTTTATGATGTTAACCCTGAACATGAAAATAATTCATTTTAATTCTTTTATTCTTTTTATAACTTCCATGAAAATGCTGTGGAACTGGCTGTTAATGTTTAGAATAAACATTATTCCAATACAAAATTGTTACACGTTATTTTTTGCTTCTCTCCTTTACAGCAGCAGATTTTGCAAGGCTATTGACACTGACAGGTCATATTTTCATTAGAACAATTTAAATATGAAAAATCAAAACGAAATTATTTATATAATTCTTTCTTTGATTTGAAAATACACACGAAAACTTTCTTCAGTTTTAAGGGCTACCATACAGAAAAAAAATTGCAGACATGGCGCCAAAACCGTTCCTTGAGCCCAAGGCCCAAGAGCGACTCATCCTGCGCTTCTTAGTACGCGTGGCTGATGACGTCTATAATCCAATTGACAGCCATGATAGTCTTTGTATGATAGAGGGAGGATATTTGCATATTCGCCGTTTAGTCCATTTTGATTGGTAAACACAAGCTCCTCCCTCCTCGTAACGTGCCCTGGGCCCTTGTCACTGCGGGGGCAGACAGGCGGTGGCTCTGGACACATTTTTTCGCTTCGGCGGTCTGTCCTCGGCATCATGTTGCGGGTCTGTCAGCGCGTGGCGACCACAGCGGCTCAGGTGAGCAACACGAGAGAGCTGGTGCCTGCGGCCCTGCTCCGGTCCCAGTTGCAGCCTTTTGTCTCGGCGCCTACCTCGTAACAAATGGGCAGGAGAGACGGAAGAGGCCTCATGATTCCAGCTCGGCTTTAACCTCAGCCGTGAGGAAAAAGCAATATGTGGGAACTACTCAGTTACCTACACGTTGCAGGAGAAGGGCGACCGGGGAAATACGGTGGGATGCGGCTAGTAGTATGTGCGTTTAAATTAAGCCTACGCTTCCCATCAGGCAGTGCGGGCTGGCGTACGTTTTCCAGGGGAGGGGGGGCTCTGAATTTCTTACTGCGTCGGCTTGCAGTTAACTGTAGTTCCGTAACAGGCTTAATAAGAAAGATGAGAGCCTTGCGAGAACGCAAGGTCAAGTGCCGATCACTCTCGTTGTCTGCTAGGTGGTAGGCAAGGGCTTCTGGGTTGGTAGGCTCCTTGGATCACCTTCGGAGCTCGGCCTGTTACTCCTGGAAGCTCTCGGTATTTCAAAGACTTCCTCTATTGTATTGTCGTGAGACGCAGCTGAGCAGCATCCAGCCATCCATGCCAGTCAAATTGTGGGCACAGTCTTTGTGACAGCATAGAAAGACATGACCTTGTTTGAAAAGCTATTTATGAAAATTACGTATTGCTCTTTAGGAAGAGAAAGAATGTGTAATCTGAATGACGTGAAACCGGTAGAGGTGATTTGAATGCATTCAACACATACTTTTGAAGTAACAATTCGATTTAGCCTGTTCCACAAATTACTTCTAGTATTAAAAACAACATCCAATAGTTTATTCTGATATTCTGTTAACTTTAGTTGCAAAATAAGCCTTCATGGTATTACTATTTTTCATCTTTTTTTTCATTTAGAATGTTTAGAAAAATTCTAATCAATTGTATCTTTGGAGCATGCAAACATGTAACATACTTTAGCCCCCTAAATTAGAATAGCCCCATGGTGAGAAAGTGGCAAATTGGATAATCAAGTGCTTAGAAATAACAGGAGTCAGTAGAAACATCAAAAGCTTTGTGCAAAGATCGATGGCACAGTGGAAGAGACAGTTGCTGGCCAATGATGGGAGAGGTTAATATCAAGAGAGGAATTTTTCACTATCACTGTTTGTCATTGCACTGATTCCTCTGTCAACAATACCGAATAACTTGAGCCATGTCTACCAAACATCAGAACATCTGCCATGTAAACATCTATTTACATGGATGATTTGAAGCTGTATGGAAAAATACCATCTGAAATAGAATAACTGCTCAACGCTGTCCATATACATAGCTAAGATATTGCAGTGGAGTTTAGACTGGACTAATGTGCCAGGCTTATCATCAAATGGGGAAAAATAGTGAAAACTGACAGAATCAAGATGTGCTGTGGAAATAATATCAAGAGTCTAAATAAAGACATTGTAAATATATGAGTGTTCTTAAAGCTGACAGCATCAAGCACACTAAAGTAAAAAAAAAGATTAGAAGTGAATACATCAAGAGAATGAAGAAGATCTTCAAAGTCAGTGAAATATCAAGGCAATCAACATCTGGTCAATTTCAGTTATTAGACACACCTCTTGCCTGGACTGGACTCAAGCAACACTAAAGGTCCCAGTTAGGATGACCAGAAAAATGAAAATGAATCATGAGTCATCTGTGCAGTGATGTTGCCAGACTACTTGCCAAGGAAAATGGGTGGGCATGGAATGTTGGAATTCCATCAGATGGTTGAAGAAGAAAAAAAGGCCAGTGGAAGAATATTTGATGGACAGTGAAGACTTACTGAAGCTAGTACACCTGGAAGGCTTACTGAATACTGGAGAGACCAAAATGCCTTATAAGAAGGACCAATGAAAAACAGAAAAGAGGCATGGGAAAAGAAAACATTACATGGCCAGTACATTAAAAAACAGCAGTGAAAGTAGATAATAACAAGAACTGGCAAAGCTAACACCAAGTACGTAAGTTGAAGAAAAACAAATGGGCTAAATTTGGCTGCACAAAATCAAACCTTAAGAACAAATGTATACAAAACCAGATTTGAGAAGACAGCAACAGATAGCAAGAGCCACCTCTGCAAAAAAGCTGAAGAAACAGTAGATCACCTGGTTAACTGCTGCAAGAAGATTGCACAGACTGACTACAAGCAATGGCATGACAAAGTAGCAACAATAGTGCATTTCAAAATCTATAAGAAATATCATTTGCCTGCAAGCAAGAACTGATGGGATTATAAAATAAAGAAGGCATAGAAAATGAAAAAGCTAAATTGGCTTCTATTGGCCAGCAGGCTGCGGGAATGGCTGGCGTGGACCCCCACTCATGCTAGCAGTCCTGTTTGCCCATGTGTGGGAGTGCTAGCGCCGCTGTGTGTCATGCAGCTGCTAGCGGTGCATGCACACAATTGTTAGTGGCCCGTTTGAAGGTGCTAGTGGCCCGCTTGGGTGGGTGTGCAGGCACCAGCGCTGCTGCCAGCACCGCTGCAGGTGTACGTGGTCTGCTTGCGTATGCACACTTGCTGGCACCACTGCCAAGCACGTGCCCATTTGCGTATGCACGCATGCACATATATCTCTGCTCCTCCTTTTCCCTCCAGGCTGCCAACCCAGAAAGGTTGGGGAACTCTGTTTTAGTTCATGAGGGGTCGGTGAAAAATGTCATGCCCAATTTGCATCATACAAACTAAGTGACATGTCATCACATAATCATTGCATATGTGGTCATTTTAATATCATGGCTTGTTACAGATGCTGCGGTTAATGTTGGTTTGTAGTAATTTGTTAAAAATATAAAATATTTAGTACATTTTAGTACATATTTTAAAAAAATCTTGAACTTAAGAAATGTAATAGTAAAAAAGGCAATATCTCAATCCAATATAAAAAGAATTATTCCTTACATGACAGGCAGATCTGTTGTTTCTGTTTTCTTTTTTTTAATCTCTGAAATCTTACCAAATTGCTGCTGAAATTTGGCCGCATGGTTTCTATCTCTTAAGCAGAGAATAATTTAAAAAACAATAGTTAGAATAGGTTAACAGTTTTAAAACCATAGTCAATGTAGCCATATCCTTTTTTCCTCTAAATCTTGTCCACTGTTGTTTTTAGCCCTCTACTCTTTGAAATTTAATATTGGTTTATTATTCATTATAAGCTAACATGCCATTCTCAGAGATCTTAAGAGAGATTATTCCCAGTTTATTTATTTAGGAAAAAAATCTATAGACTGATATACATATTCTGGATATCTGCATACCAAATAGCATCTCAGTTGTGATGGTTTGATGCACTCATTGGATAGATCTGTATGACAGTCTATCCAATGAGTGCATCAAACCATCACAACTGAGATGCTCCTTAGTACCATATGCAGATATCCCTCATGTTCTTAAAAAAATTAAAAAGGAAACTATCTGTGTTCTTCAGTGAAAACTGTATTAGTGTAATAAATTTGAAGTTCCAGTCTGATAACTTGTGATGTAGAGTAACTATTTTCTGCATTGAACATTATTACATTCTACTTTTATGGAAGAAAATAAGCAAATTGGGCATAAAGAATACAAGAAAGATTAATACAATTCTCAGACATCCTTTGCAGAATAGTATATCATTGACTTTGCTTGTCAAGGCTGCAAAAGGTGATCACATGACCCCAGTGATTACATGCCAGTTGCCAAGTGTCCAAATTTTGATCACATGACTATGGGGATGTTGCAACGGTTGTCAGTGTGAGCAGTGGTCATAAGTCACTTTTTTCAGTGTCCTCCTCACCCCGAACGGTCACTAAACAAATGATTGTAAATTGAGGATTATCTGTACACAGTGGTAAAATGTAAGTTCATAAAAAGTTGAATCAAGAATTAAAAACTTGTGTTGACACAAAATTAACAAATAGTTTAATTTTTTTAACTGAATTACAAGAGACATATATTTTCTAAAGGGACGCGGTAGCTCAGTGGGTTAAGACGCTGAGCTTGTCGACTTGAAGGTCGGCAGTTTGGCGGGTCAAATCCCGAGTGCCGCGTAACAGAGTGAGCGCCTGTTACTCGTCCCAGCTTCTGCCAACCTAGCAGTTCGAAAGCACGTAAAAATGCAAGTAGAAAAATAGGGACCACTCCGGTGGGAAGGTAACAGCATTCCGTGCGCCTTTGGCGTCTAGTCATGCCGGCCACATGACCACGGAGAAGTCCTCGGACAAGCGCTGGCTCTTCGGCTATGAAACGGAGATGAGCACCGGCCCCTAGAGTCGGAAACGACTAGCACGCATGTGCGGGGGAACCTTTACCTTTTACCTTATATTTTCTAAATCAGCATAGTTTCTGCAGCAATCAAAGAATATCTTTTGATCAAACTTAAAACTTAAATGAATATTTTCTTTCCAATTGCTATCAATAAAATGTGACTAAGAATCAATTCATTGTTGGTGCTGAAATGAAGAAATGTTGGAAAAAGCAGTGCATTAGAAAGAGATTCATTAATTGAATATTCTGTGATTACACCTTAAAAGCATTGTAAGCAATATCAATAGATTTGTGTTTGAACTGTAGAAATGAATATTCACATTTATTTAAAAAAGTCAGATTCCTAATGCCATTGTCAAAGTATACATGTGAGAGTCCTTTAGCATTTTTCTTCACAAATAAAAAATAATGTTGACTGAACATTCAGGTTAGAGGATAAAACTGTTTTTTCCTTACATAAATTTGCTTTGTTACGCAAAACAAAACGAACTTTTTTTAATTTTGAAAAGATAGCTACTTAAATTTGAAAATTCAAAAAAATGGTCCCAGTTATTTAAATTATATTACCCTGCTTCAAAGTGATGTTGAAAATTGAGAACTGGTTTGATTGTTTTAATATGATAATATTATAAACATGATAATGCTTGAGAGTAGCGTAGTTGCTCTATTTTGAACCATTTAAAGCTTGGGTAAGTTAGGCTAGCCTAATGTAGATTGTGTTATAGTACTTCAACTGAATGTAAGCAAGACATTTAAAAGGTTATAAATTAATAACAACCAATTGCCAAAGAGAGATTTCTGAATCTGGGTTGGAAATTAGAGTTCTTAATATGATGTCTTAATCAGATTAAGTTCTGTCCTAGCAAGAACAGAATGTTTCCAGGTCACAGGGTAAAAAAAAACGATTAATTTTGGTTTTATGCTACCAAAATATCACACATAATCACAGAAAGTAAAGATGGGCAGAAGCCAAGAAATAGGTAGTTATTTGCAAGGCTTCTGTAATAAACAGAATTTTAAAGATTGGTAAAATATGAGTTAAATGAAATGAATTTGAAGTAAGTCATTATTCGTAACATATTGTATTTTTTTTAGAATTGTCTTTGTAGTAAAAGTTCACTCCGTTCTTCACGTCTGTCTCGTGGATATGCTTCATCTAGAGAACCTGGGTATGTAGATTCATAAAAGGGTTTTTTAAATTAATTCTCACTAGAGATGATATAGGGAGCCATCCTCTAAGCATACTTTACAATTGCTATGCTAGGTAGGAGATCTGGGGTATTTTTCTTGATAGAGCAGTGCATTGGATACACATTTTTTGTATCTTCCTTTATTGAATGAAAGAAATAAAAAACATTTATAAAACAAATGATATGCTAGATTAACTAAAAGTAAATGTTATCATCCTTCCAATATTATTATATAACTTCTGGGAAAGCCAATCTTCACATCTCATATAGACATAGTCCTTGCTTAGCAACCAGTCATTTTATAACCATTCGAAGTTACAATGGCAAGATAATGGGTGCTTTATTTTAATACATAGCATAACTGTTCTTGAATTTTCATAAAGATTTGTTTACCTTTAGATTAATTTGTGAAATCTGATTTAGAAGAAAAAAATTATAAACTCATGAATATGTTTTGTAATAACAACTATTCTGCCATATTCTTATTTTTCCATTTACTTAATGTTTTCACTTAAAGGAAGTGGGTACTTTTCAAAGACATTAATAGTTTTGAAACAATATTAGATGTGATTTTCCAAATCACACCTAATATTGTGATTTACAGTGCAGAAATATGAAATTTGCATTGCTTCTGTACAAGGCAATTTATATTTAGTGTCATACTGATGCTCTTTGAATACTTTAATGCAAGGAACTTCTGATAGAAAAGTTACAAGAACTTTAGAAGAATCGGTGAAACACAAAAGCTCTGTTAGGTGTACCAATGGATTTACTTACTGCTTTTATAAAAGAGCCAATCATTTAGTTCTCAACTAACAACCATAATTGAGCCTAGAATTATAGTCGTAAGTCATTGTGGTCATTAAGTGGGTCACTATGTGACCAGGCCCAAGTTTATGTCATTTTTTGCCATGGAGGTTAAGCAAATATTGTGGTCATTAAGTGAATTCAGTATACCTATTATGGCACTTTTCCCTGTAAACTAGAAATAAATATTGGAAAGCAGACAAAAATATTGAAAAGTATGATCATATAACCAAAGAACACTGCAAACAGTAATCAAGGGGAGTTTGTTGTCAAGCACCCAAGATGCAATCACATGACCACAGCATAATGCTGCCATTGTAACCTTGAAATTGGGTTTTAAGTACTTTGGGGGGAGAGAAATCTGTCATAACTTCAAATAGTTGCTAAGCAATCAGTCATAAATCAAGGACTAGTTGTACTCATAAATTATGTTTGGGGAAATTCTGTTCAAGGCTAACCTGTTATGTATATAAAGTTGAGAAAGGGAAAAATCCCATTTTACCTTGAATTGTATTAATGTTGCAAAGAGCAGTTGTGCTGTTCTGAAGAAGCTGCTGCTTTGAGAAGTTTCTGACAGATGATATGTTAGTGTCTCTGCTCCCAAGCACTTTTTCATCTTCAAATCCAGCCTTGGTTATAATACATTGGGGTATATTTTATATGTTATTGGGAATAGTGTTTATGTCATGGTTTATAGGAGTTAGACATTTCTCTCATTTGCATTCAAAGATATATATGATGCAGATAATTACATATAGATATTTAAGGCTTTTTAATGTAGGAAGACTAGGCTTTCTAACATATATGATACTCTTCTTTCTGTTTTTAAATACATATCTAAAAGATATTTTTCTTGTTTTAATAGTGTATCTGCAGGGAAAATAATTGGTGCCAGTGTTTTGTTTGTTGGCGGAGGAATAGGTGGAACAATTTTATATGCAAATTATGATCCACGCTTCCGAGAAAATATAGAGAAGACAATCCCTTATTCCAGCGATTTATTTGAAATAGTTTTGGGCCCTCTTCCTTATAATGTTTCAACACCAAAGAAACCAGTAAGTTTTGTTTTTTTTAAATTGCACTTGGGATTTGGACTATATTAGGTAAAAGTAAAGGTTCCCCCGCACATGCATGCTAGTCGTTTCCAACTCTAGGGGCCGGTGCTCATCTCCGTTTCAAAGCTGAAGAGCCAGCGCTTGTCTCCGTGGTCATGTGGCCGGCATGACTAGATGCCAAGGGCGTACGGAACGCTGTTACCTGCCCACCATAGTGGTCCCTGTTTTTCTACTTGCATTTTTACGTGCTTTCAAACTGCTAGGTTGGCAGAAGCTGGGACTAGTAATAGGCGCTCACTCTGCTACGCGGCACTCGGGATTCGACCCGCCAAACTGCTGACCTTCTGATCGACAAGCTCAGCGTCCTAACCCACTGAGCTACCACGTTCCTTGGACTATATTATAAATATGTAATTCAAAAATGTTCTTCAGGATACCATTCCTTTTCTAGAATGTATAATCTCAAAAAGATTATTAGATTTTGAGAATCCCTTTAATGAAACTCTGGTTGAAGGCTTTGCTGGCTTCTGATACTGTTCTTAGTTAGTTAGCTTTTAGCTTTAAAGTTTGGGTTCAGTTTTTGTCCTTGAAAATGAAATTCTTTCTTTGTAAACTCTTATTTATTTCATAGCTAAGATGAAATTCATGATGAAGTTATGTCATACTACTAGGTACTGGGAAAGCAAGAGGAATTTTCTTTATCTTTCAGGTCAGAATGTTTTTTAAAACACCAGATGGCAAAGCACAAATAAAAAGATTAAAATTATAACAAGAAAATCGACTAACTAATGGAACTAAATATTTTTTTCCCCCAGATACAGTCAGCTCCACTAAATATCACTTCTGTAGCAGAAGTAAAGAAAGAATCTAAACAACCGGTTGTGAGATCTCCAAAGAGCAAAATAGATACTACTTCAACTACTACTGAAGAAAAAGAAGGTATAAACTATTTCCCTAAAATCCTACTAGGCAGCAGTGTCCTATTAATGAAAGATGTAATGTTTGAAACTAGCTGTTATTCTAAATTAGCTCTAATCTGTTTTTCTTTTGAGTGTATTAATACCTGTGTGCTTTTATATTCTGTGCTTGTGATAATTTCTGTTGTTGAAATATGCTTTAAAAATATCTTCTGTATAAAATTATTAAAAGGTTAAAAACATTATGTAACAAATATAAGAACCATGAATCTTCAGAAAATTATTTCTTTACATATTTATGGTCAAAGAACAAATTAAAAGGAAAAATACCTAGATATAGTTGAGACTAATTAAATAAATTAAGAGAAGGAAAATTATGTAATAGATTGAATAGGTTAAATTAAATAAGATAAAAGTATTTTTTATGTGTATACAAACAGCAGCAGTAAGAAAGTAAATAGCTTTGGGTATCTTTGGATTCCCAAAAAGGCAATTCTTAACAGCAGCTGCAATAAAAAAAGATTTAGAAATATCAGTGGCATAAATTATACAGTTTGGCACTCATAGTAATACTTAAACTCAGAAGAAAGAGAGTATATTAGAATCAGTTTCCAGTATTGAAATAAGGGACAGTAGAAGAGAACATGAGTTACTGATTTAACTATTTCTGAGCAAATGCAGTTATTATCTCATTGGGAAATATTTTTAAACTGGCTTCCCACATGTTTGTTAGCAGGGCATTAAGTCTTGCTAATCTGAATACTTTTCGGCATGACAGAGAAAGCTTCTTAAAATAATTAGGAATAGCAAAAGGATTGAGATAAAATTCTTTTCAGTTATAATTTGAAACATTAGATTTGCCAGTTTGTAAATCATTGGTGATTAGGCTATAACAGGAAAGATAATTTCCTATGGCTTTTTACAGGAAGAATTGAATTTTTCTCTAAGAACAAGTAGGACTAGAGATTTGCTTCCAAAATTCAATTGCAGTCATTATCTTAGGTGGTGGCCTCACATACAAAACAGTTATTAGAGGACTTTCTAGTTTAATTTAAAATAAAACATTAGAAATGAATTGAAAAGCATGGGACATCATTTATTTTTTAAATGCAGAATTGCACACCATGGAGTAAAAATTAGATTACCTTAGCTCTATAAAATTTAATTGCCGCTGGAAAAAATGTACTACCTATACTTATCTGTTATTACTTTTGAATACTCTAGGTACAAAGTGAAGCTTTGCCTATTTGTTATTTCCATTTGGAAAAAGAATGACATGTCATACCTTGGTTTTTAAAGCACTTGTTTTGTTCTGTTTAGATGCTATTTGATGGTGATTGGAATATTTAAAAAAGAGTGCCTTTGGATTTTCAATAATTTGTTGCAAGCTTTTCACAGAGACAGAAGTTAGCTTCTTCTCTGCCTCAAGTAAGACTTTGGAAGAGCTTCCAAAGTCCTGCTTGAAGCAAAGAAGGAGAGTAGTGGCAGTAGTAGTGACATGGAATAATGTATGAATGGAGTTTTTGTATATGTTTACAGCGCCAATCATTCAATTAATTCATTGTGATTACAGATCATAACATGATATAGAATACTAAAGAAATGCAATTAGAAAAATAGGAAAAAAACAACAACCCCAAACCATATAAAATAATTAAGTTTGAGAGCCAGTTTGGTATAATGGTTAAGGTTAAGATTAGTCTCAGCCCAACCCACCTCATAGAGTTTTTATTGTACAGAAAATAGGAGGAAGAAGGAATGGTATGTATGCTCACTTCCTCGAATTATTTATAAAATAATAAAGATGGATGGATGGATAGAAAGAAAGAGAAAGAAAGAAAGAAGAAAGAAAGTTAAGATAAAAATCAGTACTATTGTACTTTATAAAGGTAGTAATCTGGCTATTAACTGTTGGATCACATCCCCAAGAAGATAGTTCAGTCATTCAGCATCCAACCCTTTAAGTCTATGTATCATCAATATTTACAGCAGGCTCAGAAGTCGCTCACATAATCTCAGCAACAGGTGAAGCATTGTCAGTACCAGCTCCAGGAATGCAGCAGGAGGAGGAATGCAACAAAAGTCACGTTCAGCAAAAACCTCCTGACTTAGGTATCTTTTGTTTATCTGCAAAATTCTGAAAAAAAATTAATTATGGAAATTCAGAGTTAGTCCCATTATACATGGATGTTAACTGTCAAGATTCTTGCCATCTTTTTGAACAAGAATTCCTCAACTGATTGACAAATGACTTATTTAATATTTATTCTGAGAGTTTTGTATAACCACTTTTAATATTTTGTTACTGATTGTGCTTACTTTCTTATTTTATTTTTTATTTTTTTATTTTAATTCCATTTATATCCCGCCCTTCTCCGAAGACTCAGGGCGGCTTACAAGCTTAGCAGTAGCCTTCATTCTATGTATATGCCTGCTTATTAGGGCTTTCACACACACACCAAGCGGCATTATTACAAAGTCAGCTTATTGCCCCCAACAATCTTGAGATGCTTAGTGACATGAAGATTAATAATTTTGTCCCACATCTAACATATCAATTGATTTAAGATTATTAATTTTTATGATTCTGTAACTTAAAATTTCACATTGTCATGTGCCTAATTGCTGCTTTTAGTAACCAAAACAGTTAACATATATTCAACTTCAATGTAGCAAAAAGGTCACAAAAATATTAGTTTTATATAGAAGTGACAAAACTCTTATTTATTTTGGTTATGAAGGTAACACCTCTCTTCAGTTCAAATCAAGTTTATTTCAGAGACTGAAACAATTAAAGATATATTTTATTTGTTAACAAAAAATAACATCCCTCTTAATTTCTATAGTTCTATTATTGCTATATTCCAGTGATGGCGAACCTTTTAGACACTGAGTGGCCCAAAACTGCCCTGCCCGCTCTGCCCCCCTCACCCCTGCCTGCCTGAGGGCCACGCCCTCTGCCCATGCCCTGCAGCATCATCTGCATGTGACGGGGTGCGAGGGTACAGTCTTGTCGCTATTGGCCAGCTGCCATGTCCTTGGCTGTGCTGCTCTGCATGGGCTGCGCGCAGGGGCAACTCTCCTCCAGGGGAACTGCTGCTGAGGAGTGGGCTGTGAGGGGAGGCGGAGCTGGGGCGATGGCACGACTGCCCATAGAGAGGGCTCTGCGTGCCGCCTCTGACACATGTGCCATAGGTTCACCACCACTGCTATATTCCTTTGATGGCATTTTTACATATTTCTACAGTACTACTACTACTACTACTACTACTAATAATAATAATAATAATAATAATAATAATAATAATAATAATAATAATAAAAGATTGTTTAAACTATCGCACCATTGCTCTCATTTCACATGCTAGTAAAGTTATTCTTAAAATCCTACAAGCTAGACTCCAGCAGTATGTGGATTGAGAACTACCAGAAGTACAGGCAGGATTTCGAAGAGGCAGAGGAACTAGAGATCAAATTGCCAATATACTCTGGATCATGGAGAAAGCTAGGGAATTCCAGAAAAACATCTACTTCTGCTTCATTGACTATGCCAAAACCTTTGATTGTATGGATCACAACAAACTGTGGCAAGTTCTTAAAGAGATGGGAGTACCAGACCATCTTATTTATCTCTTGAGAAACCTATATGTGGGTCAAGAAGCAACAGTGAGAACTGGACACGGAACCACTGACTGGTTCAAAATTGGGAAAGGAGTCCGGCAAGGCTGTATACTGTCACCCTGCCTATTTAACTTATATGCAATCATGAGAAAGGCAGGGCTAGATGAATCAAAAATTGGAATTAAGATTGCCGGGAGAAATAACAACCTAAGATATGCAGATGATACCACTTTAATGGCAGAAAGTGAAGAAGAACTAAAGAGCCTCTTGTGAGTAAAGAAGGAGAGTGCAAAAGTTGGGTTGAAACTTAACATTAAGAAAACCAAGATCATGGCATCTGGCCCTCTCAATTCCTGGCAAATAGATGGGGAAGAAATGGAGGTAGTGACAGATTTTGTTTTCCTGGGCTCCAAGATCACTGCAGATGGGGACTGCAGCCAAGAAATTAAAAGACACTTGCTCCTGGGGAGGAAAGCCATGGCAAATCTAGACAGCACACTAAAAAGCAGAGACATCACTGTCAACAAAAGTGCGTATAGTCAAGGCTATGGTCTTCCCATTTGCAATCTATGGTTGTGAACGTTGGACCATAAGAAAGGCTGAGCATCAAAAGAATTGAGGCCTTTGAACTATGGTGCTGGAGAAGACTACTGTGAGTCCCTTGAACTGCAAAGTGATCAGACCGGTCAGTCCTAGAGTAGATCAACCCTGACTGCTCTTTAGAAGGCCAGATCCTGAAATTGAAACTCAAATACTTTGGCCACCTAATGAGAAAGAAGGACTCACTGGAGAAGAGACTAATACTGGGAAAGTTTGAGGGCAATAGAAGAAGGGGACAACAAAGAATGAGGTGGCTGGATGGAGTTACTGAAGCAGTAGGCGTGAGCTTAAATGGACTCCAGAAGATGGTAGAGGACAGGAAGGCCTGGAGGAACGTTGTCCATAGGGTCGCGATGGGTTGGACACGACTTCACAGCTAACAACAAGAACATCACAGTAATAATATTTGATTTTAGGACCTATTAATGAAAACGGGTATATATTATCTTACATTTTTGATACATTACTGGGTTTATTGTTTTTTAAACTACACTATACAAAATAAGTTAAAATATAAAACACCAGTTGAATACTGATTAATATTAATTTCCCATCCTTTGCAAAATAGCCTAAATAATTTTAAACTATTAAACTACTAATTCTATATGCAGGTTATTAATCTGTCATCTATATACTAGGACCTATTAATGAAAAGATAGTTAACAAGAGGAACAATAATAATAAAAAAGACAATATTAAAATTTCAAAAGCCTCTGTTAACAAACTGTCTTGTAATTAACTCATAAAAGATTTAGCATGGCTTCTTAATGATCCCAAATCGTCCCAAAAATTAACACTGGTTTGTCTTGGAGGAAATAGACACATTTGTTTCTTAATACCATCTCTTATCAACAGTTATCTGATTAAACATAATTAGTCCAATCTCCAAAGCCAGTCTATTGTCCCCAAAAAGTCCAGATGAAATTGTTTCCCAATTAAATGTGATAAGTCAATTCCCCAATCACTTTCAGTCCATTAAGGAAGATCAATTTTATCACTTATCCACTCAGTTTTCTGCTATTGTATAAGAATGCAGTCTTGAACTTTTAAGGAGGCATATGGAGTTGATTCAGTTAGTTCTAAGTTGTGGGATCCATATTTCTTCCCAACGAATCTACTGCTTTCAAATCACATTGCTTTGTGGGTTTAATGTATCTACATTTACTTGCATCTGAATGTTTTCCACAACTTTTATCAATTAATCAAACTTTAAAAAAAAACTTTCAGATGGGAATTGCATGTTACCAAATGGTCTTTTTTCTGAGTGTCAACATTATTCCCTTGTTTATAATCTGATACGTTGTTGCTCTATATAATAAAGTTTTTCAAAGCAGAATAAGAAAATAGGAGCAAGGAAGATATTTTCTGGATATTAAAAGAAAGTTTGAGAAAGATAAGCTCTAAACTTTTTGAAAATTGATAAAATCCCTGTAATGAATGTCCAATGAAAATGTAAATCAAGTAAAAGCAGTTTCACTATCCAGGAACAATCTGTGATTTTCATTACAGAAAATCTTTACAGAAAATCAGGACCTAATGAAAATAGCCAAATAGATCAAAGGAAAAAATAAAAAAGAACAGAAAAAATCAAACATGGGATTGAAATAAATTGGCATTCGAACAGCCAGTTAACTTTTAAAGATAAAAAACAAAGCAAAACAAAAACTTCAAAAACAGTGAAGTTAAAACCCAATCTTGCTTATAA
Organism: Daboia siamensis; assembly: GCA_024449315.1. Lineage (NCBI taxonomy): Eukaryota > Metazoa > Chordata > Lepidosauria > Squamata > Viperidae > Daboia > Daboia siamensis. The sequence continues at coordinate 1,252,516 of JAKJMR010017801.1, forward strand.
GAATGGTCTGCTCAGAAAAAAAGATGGATGAAAAACTAGTAACTTTACGGCTATTCCTATAGGGAACTTTTATCTTCAGGATTCCCCTTCTGCTAGATCCACAGCTCTCCAAAAGTTTTGGATAATTTTTTTTTGTATAAATTTTATTATTTTTATAGGGTTAGGAATAAGATGAAGTCGGGAGTAGGCTTGGGATTTGGGTTAGGGTTAAGGTTAGGAGTGGGGTTGGGTTTTTTCTAAATAACTTTTTCACTATTTAGCAAACAGCATAATGTCTGGGTACATGATATGATAATAAATACCTGGACTTTGTTTGCATTTCCAATAGTTGTTCGAAGTATTTTAAAACATTTTTGCTAATCTCACTGGTGTCATATGCCATCTGTAAAACATTTTTATAAGTTTTCTTTATATGCCATTGCTTTAGTTAATTTAATAACTCTTTTCCATAATTTTGCCAATATTCTAATTCTATGTTATATCCAAAATTGTTTGCCCATATTATCATTGTTTCTGTTACTTGTTCTTCCTCCATCTTTACATTTAGCAGAAATCTATACAGTTTCTTAATCAACTTTTCATCTGTTTTTAGCAGTATCTGATCAAATTCTGTCTGTTCTTTATAAAATCCTGTTTTAACATTTTTTTCATATCTCATTGGAATTTGGAGATATGGCCACCATGCTAGATCAATACCTTGTTCTTGTAAATCAGGGGTGTCAAACTCAATTTCATTGAGGGCCGCATCAGCATTGTGCTTGCCCTCAGGGGGCCGGGTGGGTATGGCCAGGGTGGGCGTGGCCTACTGGGTGGGCATAGCCAGCTCTACATTGTTCGCATCGAGGGTGCCTATGGGGGCCTGGGCAGGAGTGGGACAGATCTGAGGGTCTCTGGCAGAAGGAGGGTCTATGGGCCAGGGCCAAGGCAGTGGGGGCCATTCCCTCACTGTTTCCAGGATGGCTTCGCGGGCCACATGAAACCACTTCGTGGGCCGGATCCGGCCCCCGGGCCTTGTGTTTGACATGTCTGTTGTAAATCTTGTCTTTAATTTTTCCTTCATTGTCCAAAATATTTTTATAAATATTTTAATTAAATTTGGGTAAGCAAAAGCTTCCATTGTTGAAAGCCATTCCGGTATCTTAATACAAATTTTTTCTTTCATTTTTTCCCATTGTGAAAGAAGTGCATTCCTTATAAAATGGTTCTGAAAGTATCTATGTATTTTATTCTGTCCATACCACAGAAAGGCATGCCAACCAATTTATGGGTCATGCCCCTCTAGGTACAGTAGTCTTTTATCTCTAAGCATTATCCATTCTTTAAGCCATGTTAGAATAGTTGCTCGGTAGTATAACCTCCAGTCCGGCAGTCCAAACCCTCCATTGTCTTTTGCTTCTTATACCATTTTTACTTTTTTTATATATACAAATTTTATTGATTTTATAATATTACATTCACATATTTGAAAAGCAGCATGGTGGCAGAGTAATAGTAATTCAATTACATACAGATACCATTAGTACAGATTTCAGATTGCAACCATAAACATTTCCTCTCTTTTTCCATTCATATGTACTGTCTATTTGTGAATTTAAAGTCATGTTTTATCCTATCAATCACATAAAAAATAACTTTCTTACATATATCCATAGTTTTTAGTTTACACATATTCTAGTTGTTTTAACATGCAATCTTTTAGACAATCAATAACCTAATACATTTTTCAATTTTAATTTCCACTAACATTTAGATTTAACGTTTGATATTTATCATTCCCAAGATTTTTAATATATTCCCAATTCATCTATCATCATTCCTCACAAAATCTAATATTCAATATATACATCCCATTACTTAACTTCTCACCCTCTATGTCAACAAATTAAGGATACAATATGATATCCTTTTTGCTAATTTTCATTTTCATTTTTTTAAGTAGTAATCAAAATTATTTTTTTATTTGTATTTAATACTTCCTCTCTTCCTCTTTGTATCTGCTATGTCTTGCTTAAACTGACGTTAACGTTCCATATAGATCTATTTATTACTTTCAACAATTAAGTTTTTAGCTTATCTACATTATTCACCTTTACATGACCTTTATGCACAAATCAATATTCAAATTAGCTATTAGTATTTATACTGCTAAATTTTAATGACCAAAAGAATTTTCTTTATCTCAGTTCATAGCAATGTCTTGTGTTCAACATGCACATCTTATCTATTTAAGTACATTCTGTTTAGATTTCAATAAGATGGTCAAAACTCCATTCTTTTTGAGTCTTATTCTGGCTTTTTTCCTTTGCCAAATTATCTTCCATGTCTTTGGTTTTGGGTCACTGAACCAATCCCCTTGTAATATCATGTATATTAATTGATATTGGCAAAACCATCAGGTCGCCATTTTTTTGAGAGGATTTGTAGGTCTAGTGGGTCGTCTCTTTATTCTTCCATATCAACGTGGTTGTTTTGAATTGTTTGTCTTCTCATCCAACTGTTCTTTTTCTAGATCCTCTAGTTCCTTCTGTGTTGTATAAGAAACTTTTTCCTTTTTCCAAGTTGTCGATATCTCTTCTGGATTTTCAAATATCAATATTTGTTGAATTGTAGATTCTTCTGACATAGTACTTGAATGTTTCATTTTTTCTATTGTATTTTGTATAGATGGTTCTTTAGTTGTGGTCAAAGTTTCATATCTGGGCTGTCTTCTTGTTCCTTCACATAGCCTCTTAGTATTTCATTGGTAGTGGTAAGAGTTTGAATTAGTGTTTTCAACATAGCGAGAGTTTGTTGATCTTCATCGATAAAGAAATTTTGTTCCTGGCCTTCTTCCATATTGGTATTTTAAACTAAAGGCTTTACCCTTAGAAAATCCAAGAGAGAGAATTTTGTTTTCCTAGTTAGGGAACACAGAGCCTTTCACAGCTGTTGCTTCAGAGCTCTCAAGGTTATGTATTTTATCTATTTCCCTGAGCAGTCAGCCACGCCCCTTTTAAAGTTTCCCTTTGAGTCCCAGAATTATCTTAATCTTTTCAGGGTTTTTTTTTCATAAGAAACCCAGATTTCCAACAGAAATAAATAATAAAAAATAAGAAATAAAAAAATCTTCCAGTCCACATGCTTCAAGAAATAAAGTTCCAATTGGGATTCAGCTACTGTTTCAATGTTTAAAACACCCCTGGGTATTTAGTTGTCGCAGCTCTTTCTGGAGGGAGGGCTAAAGTCCCCCTTCCCTCACCGCAGGGGGGGAAATGCTTAGCAGCTTAAGGAGGTACAGAAAGTAATTAGAGTGTAAAAGAGGTAGATCTCACCCAGTCTCTTGCATGCTGCTTTAAGTGTTGCCTGGTGGAAAATGTGACCTTGGCTGTTCACAGCCTAGGGACAGTGGGATAATGGCCGGTCCTTTTGTCCACCGGTTTGGAGGGATCGCCAGATCTAATGGGAGAATTGTGGCTGATCCAGTGAACACCCCTCCTTGCTGGTCGCCTCTTCGGGGCCACTTTTGGCCCTTTTAAGGGCTCCCCAGCGATACGAAACTGGACGGGGGAGAGAGAGAGCAAGTTCCCAGCCTTCCATAGCTGTGTCAACATTTTTACTTTAATTCTAGCTTTTTTTTTCTTGCCAGATAAATTTCAATATTATTGTATTCAGTTAATCAAAAAATGCTTTTCCCAGCCTTACAGGATTTCTTTGAAATAAAAAGAGAATTTTTGTTAAGATATTCATTTTCACCATTAGTTTTCTCCCCAGCATTGAAAGTTGGAAGTTTTTCCACTTTTCCAAATCCAATTGTATTTGTTTTAGCAGTCTTACATAGTTATCTTCTTTTACTGTTACACATCTTGCTTTTAGATAAATTCCCAAGATTTATTTTTTTATTAGTTGATTCTTTTGTTTTCCTGTTAGATTCTTTGTTAGCACTTTAGTCTTTTCTCTGTTTATTGTCAACCCTGCCACTTCTCCAAATTTTTCTATTTTCTTCAGAAGTTTAGTGCTTGTTTCCAGTGGATCTTCCAGTATAAAAATTAAATCATCTGCAAATGCTTGCAATTTATATTTTTCATCTTTTATCTCCAGCCCTCTAATTTCTATATTTGTCTAATGTTTCTATTCAGTACTTCCAATGTTAGTATAAATAGTAATGGAGATAGTCGGCATCCTTGTCTTGTGCCCTTTTTAATATTGAAGTTTTCTATAAGATCTCCATTTACAATTATTTTGGCAGTTTGTTTACAATAAATTGTTTTGGTTACATTTATAATTTTTTTCCAAAGTCCATTTCTGCAAATTGCTGAAACATAAATTGCTAGTTTACGTTGTCAAACTTTCTGTGCATCAAGGAATATTAAGGCCATCTGTTTCCCTGAATGAATTTCATAATACTCTTAACACATCAAGAATCATTCTTAGATTATTTTTTATCTGTCTTTTAGGTAGGAAACCATTTTGATGTGTGTGTATAAATTCGATCAAAAATTTCTTTAATCTTTCTGTCATTATTGAAGCAAAGATTTTGTAATCTACATGTAATAATGATATTGGTCTATCGCGTTAAATCAGAGTCTTCTTTAGGTATTAAAGTAATTTTGGCCTCATTCCATGTATTTTAGCCTCCAGGAGAATTTCATTACACAGTTCTTTCAGGATCAGACCTAATACATCTTGTAGTGATTTATAAAAGTCTGCAGGTAATCCACCTGGGCCAGGAGTCTTATCCTTTTTTGCCTTTTTATAGCCTCTATAATCTCCATCATTGATATTTTTCCATTTAATATGTTTTGAATATTCTCTGGAATTTTTGGTAAGTCTGCTTTTTTAAGTACTGCTGTATTTTTTCTTTTGGAATTTCTTCCCCCCCCAAAAAATTTTTTTTATTGATTTTCTGATATTACATTCATATATTTGAAAAGCAACGTGGTGGCTGGATAGTAGTAATTCAGTTACATACAGATATCATTAGTACAGATTTAAAATTGCTACCATAAATATTTCCTCTCTTTTTCTCTTCATATATACTGTATTTGTAAATTAAAAGACAAGTTTTATCCTATCCATCACATAGAAAATAACTTTCTTACATATATCCATTAGTTTACACATATTCTAATTGTTTTAACATAGAATCTTTTAGACAATCAATTATCTAATAGATTTTTCAATTTTAATTTCCACTAACATTTAGATTTAACGTTTGATATTTATCATTCCCAAGATTTTTAGTATATTCCCAATTCATCTATCACCATTTCTCACAAAATCTAATATTCAAAATACACATCCTGTTTACTTAACTTCTCACTATCTATGTCAATAAGTTAAGGATACAATAGGATATCCTTCCTTTTTGCTAATTTTCAGTTGTTTTTTAAGTAGTAATCAAAATTTCTTTTTATTTCAACATTTATTGCTTCCTTTCTTCCTCATTGTGTCTGCTATTTTTTCTTTTGGAATTTCCTCTGACTTATAGAGTATCTCATAGTAATCTTTAATAATTTTCTTGATTGTATCATTTTGAAACTGTAATTCACCTTTTGGATCTTGTAGCTTGTTTATCATTTTTTTCTCTTTTTCTTTTTTCAGTCTATATGCTAACCATCTCCCCGGTTTGTTTGCATTTTCAATGAAATTCTGTTTAGGTCTTTTAATCTGTTGAGCCATTATTTCCATCTCGGCTAAATTTAATTTATATTTTTTAATCTCCATTTGTTTCTTAAGTATTTTCTTTTGTGGATCTATTTGTAATACTGATTCTAGCCTTCTGAGTTCTTCCTTCAACTTTAACTGTAGTTGTTTCTTTTCTTTATTCTTTTTAGTGATATAGGTTATAGCCAACCCTCTGGCTTTAGCCATATCCCACACATTTTGAAGCGATGTTTCTTCTTTCTTGTTTATTTTGAAAAAAAATTCCATTTCCTTTGTCGCTAGTTGTAAGAATTCTTTTTCTTTCAGTAGATTTATTCAAGGACCATCTTAATTTTTTCTTAGTTCCTCTCCAAGTCATCTTTATCGTTATGTTCTGTCCAAACATTAGTTTCTATCTCAACTTCTTGTGTCATTGTTTTAAGTTCCAAAGATGTCCATATCATATCAATTATAGACCATGATTTATGTCTATTTGAGTAAAATGTATATTGTAATTTCTTTAGATTTTTCTCTCTCCATATATTTTGGTTACAGAGTTCTGTCATTTTAAAAAACTTTTTAGGTAATATATTTCCTCCTTTTCTTTCGTTTGGCGCTTTTGTAGTCCAAAGTTCCATCTGTTATTGCGTTAAAGTCTCCCATCATACAAAGATTTTGATAGTTTAAATCTAGTATTTTTTATATTTTTTGGTAAAATTGTTCTTGTTTATCATTTCGTGTGTATATTGCTACCATCAGTATCTGTTTTTGAGCCATCATTATTTCCACCATTAATATTCTCCCCTCTTCATCCGTGTAAATTTCTTTGGGATTCATTGTTTCTTTAATATATAGAGCTATTCCACTTTTCTTTTGAAGTGCTAATGCAAAGTAAAGTTTACTAATTTTCGGTTGTTCTAACAACTTATAATGTTGTCTCTTAATGTGTGTTTCTTGAAGACAAATTATATCCATTTTTAATTTTTGTAATCGTGTAAAGATTTTTTTCCTTTTTGAAAGAGAATTTAGTCCATTTATATTTATTGAAAAAATCCCACTCTCCTCCATCTCTTTCAGTTATATCTAGGTCTTAATCTTCTAGTTGATCTTATCTGTCTCTGATCTCTTGGTCTTGCTCCTTCTTCTGTATATGTTTTTACTTTTTTCCTCCTCTCTTTGTTTGACTGCTCCTTCTACTGCCATTTCTTCCTGTTTCTTTGTTTATTCTCTCTTTGTACCAGGTTCAGGGTCACCTCTTTCCAAAAATGTTGTGGTTGTCGAAGAATTCCATTGCTTTAAGTGACATATCCAGTCTATATCTTTTCGTATCCCATTAAATTAAAATCCCTTCTGGAATCAGCCATTTGAAATGCACTCATTTTTCAATTAATTTCCCGGTTAGAAACTGATATTGTCTTCGGGATTCTCTTATTCTCCTAGGAATTTGTTTCAGGACTACAATTTCTTTTTCTTTGTATTTCAAAGGTTCATCTTTACTTTTCTCAAAATCTTATCTCTTGTAGATCTTTTAAGAAATCTAACATGCACTTCCCTGGGGACTTTATTTCTTCTAGCATAGTTTGAGTTGACTCGATAGATCTGGTCTATTTCTCCTTTCATTTGCTGTTTCTCAGTTCCTAATGCATCTGCCAATAGTTCAGTTATCAAGCCTAGGAAATCCTCATCCTTATCTTCCATTATATTTTGAAATCTTAAAAAGTATGAGGCTTTTTCCATCTCTAACCCTGCTATCAAGTCTTCTAGTTCTTCATTTATTTGGATCAACTTCTGATTTTCATCTTTTAAAATTTCTAGTTTCTGGTCAATCTCAGTTGATTTATCTTCTGTTTTTTGAATTCTTTGTTGATTATCTGTGATCATCTGTTTAAAATTTTCAAATATTGTTAATTTTTTGATTCATTTTATCAAAATCACTTTTCAACTCCTCATGGGTTTTCGATGTGACCGCCATCTGAGTAGTGATTGCCTCTTGAATCGCTTGTAGGGTCGCTTGAGTGTCCTTTTGGAAGGATCAGTCTTTTCTTGTTGAAGCATTGTAGCAATTGATCTCTGATAGGCTCATCTTTATCTTTAAATCATACGTTGTAATCCACCAAGTAAGTCAAAATTTATAATCCAATAAGCTCCTAGCAGGGATGCAGTGGCTTAGGATGCTGAGCTTGTCGATCAGAAGGTCGGCAGTTTGGTGGGTTGAATCCCAAGTGCCGCATAACAAAGTGAGCGCCTGTTACTCGTCCCACCTTCTGCCAACCTAGCAGTTCGAAAGCACGTAAAAATGCAAGTAGAAAAATAGGGACCACTACAGTGGGAAGGTAACAGCGTTCTGTGCGCCTTTGGATTCTAGTCATGCTGGCCACATGACCACGGAGTCTTCCTCGGACAAGCGCTGGCTCTTCAGCTTTGAAACGGAGATGAGCATCGGCCCCTAGAGTTGGAAACGACTAGCACGCATGTGCGGGGGAATCTTTACCTTTAAGCTTCTAGAAAATAGGAGAGGTAAACAATAAAAATAGTAAATAGTAAAAAATAGCAGAAGGGCAAAAAGAAAAAATAGAAAAAATAAAAAAAATACCAAAATTTGTAATCCAGAGTATTCTGTTTAGAGGGATTTCTTGTTATTCACTCTTTCAAAACAGCTTGTAAAGATTCCAGGTCAGTCTGCATTTGTAATCCAGAAAAGTCCAATGACTTCAGACACAGCTTTTATTTATAATTGTAATCCATTCTGTAAGACAGGGCAATCCAAGAAGAATCTTTCCCAGCCACAATCTTCAGAACTTTAAATTCCAAGGACACCAAGATGTTTATAAGGAATGAATGTTTTACTCCAAGCAGAGCAAGCTGCATGTAGTTCTCAGTTTTGCCACTAGATGTCATTAGATGTCCATTCCCACCATACTTCGAAAAAGTTCAAGAAGTTAAAAACCTGATGGTTTCCAAACAAGAAATAAACAAAAAGGGATCTATAAAACCAAGTTTTCCAAGTTATTCTTCTTTTATGCCTCAGTCAGCTTCACAGTATTGTTATAAGTCAGTTTTAATTTCCCCAAAGCTTAAACTGCTGCTTATAGTTCAGGATGGAGAGGTAAGGAAAAAATCCCTCCTCCCTGGAGCTAGGGGTTTGTTTTTGAATGCTGTTTCACAGAATTGGTATTTTCATTTGAAAAGAGATAAGGAAAGTAGTGTCACCCAGATCGGCTGCTTGCCTTCTGCTTTAAAATTCATTGTCTCCAACGATCAGCTGCTTCTGGCAGACTGCATGAGTGCGGTCACCCTTTCTTCCTGCCGGTCCCAAAGGTTCCTTTGGATCAAGCAATCTGCATAGTTTCACCTTTTGGCCAATCACCTCTGCAGGGCGACTTTCGGTCCTATTGGACTCCCCAACTGGTAGAAATCGGACTTGGGGAAGGGAGATTCATTCCTCAGTGCCCACCTTGCAGCGACGTCACCAGAAACTCATCTTGGGTCATTTCTAAGTGCCACGATTCAAATCTAGAGAGCAACGCTGCCAAAGAACCAGCTTTGGCAGCAAAAAAACAGTAGATTGTTGGTCGGAGAGAAAAAAATCTTCCTATGGTCAGCAGCCATTTTGGGGAGGAGTCTCATTATTGGGTTTATTTTTGTTCAGTTTAAACCTGAAAAAACATTTTTCTCAATAAAATATCCTAGATTTTTTTTTTGAAAACTTTAGCAATAAAATACAAAGTTGAGAAAATAAAAAAAACTATAAATATTGTTCTTATAAAGTTTTTTCCCCTCTTTATTTCTGACAGACTGCTTTTCTTGATAATGAATGCCTCATCCTTTTAATTTTTTTTCTTTTGAAAAAATTAACATGAACATGACTTGGAATATATATATTCAATTTCACTGTACTTACTGCTTTTGTGACTATTTTTAAATCCCTCTTTATGAAATCTTATGGAGAAAGAAATTCTTCTGTGTAATTTTGTAAGAATTCAGTGAATCTGTCACAGTATTTAGATGTCATCATGAAATAAATTTAAGAGTTACTTTTGTATATTTCGCCCTCTATGTCCTGGTTGTGTATTTTATTAACTTAATGAATGTCTTCTTTGAAATTAGATGATAATAAGAAAATCAATTTCAATACCAATAGGAAAGAATACTGTTTACTATTTTATCCAGATAAACAATTGTTCCATTGCCGATGGTATATAGGTAGGATCTTTCCCTGAAGTTATTTCACTGGTTTCCTCTGGCCTTACCAATTTTTTTAGTCCAAAGTTCCAAAAAGGAATACATTTACAGATTATGGTAGTGTTCATAAAAGTTATTGTGGTCCACTGCTACTAACTCTCTTTCGTAGTAAGCTAAAATTTGTGGTTATCAGGATTTTCCTTTTTTTCTGTTACCTGTTCTTAGTATGTTTTCTTAAATACATTTTACATTTTGCAAGGTTTTTCCCTCAGGCACCCATAACCTCCAATTTCAGATTGTACCTCTGTTCTCAATTTTGGAATTGAAGCTACAAGCAGAGTTTCATTTTGGTAAAAGCTGATCAAACTGACCTACTGATTGAGATACTTCAATTCCTACTATGAAAACACAGGCCTAAATTTTATTTTAGAACTAGAAAAAAAGCACAAAAAAGCAATTATGTTTCTTTTTTTACTCAGAAGAAGTGGAAAATTTTCCATACTTGTACTGAACTCTCCAAAACTCAGTGTCAGTGCATAGATTTTACTGTTGTCTCCCCAGATCCAGAGTAGTGTAAAAAGCTGCAACGTGTCTTCATACTGTTTTCAGGGTGAGCAGAAATGTGGATCTCTGTTATTCACACTATAATTTCAAGATTTATGAATGTGTGTGTTAATGCCATTAGAATGACTGAAGGCATAACTCAGTCATCAAACCCTCATTGCTAATTGGTTTAAGACAAGGTATTAGGAGGACATTTAATATACCTGTAAAATTCTTTTTCAAACACACAGTTCATTATAGAAATCTAACAAGACACTATCTTAAAAATAAGTTTTGCTTAGTCTTGGTCTTCCTTTCAGTATTGTGCTTAAAAATATGTATATCTAGGTAAAGAACATCGTCGTGGTGATGCTGTTGTAAAAGAAAGATCACCTGAAGAGGTTGCAGCTCGTCTAGCACAACAAGAGAAAGAAGAACAAGATAGAATAAAGGGTATGTTGGGCAGATAATGGGGCTATTTTTGTACAATTCCAAAACCATGATTTTAATTTCAATAGCTCTAAAAGAAACCTTTTACCTCTTGAAAAGATAATTAATTTATGTGGTTCATATTCATTTTACAGCATTTAAAGATATTCTGATTAAAAATAGATTGATGGGCTATTTTAATATACATTTTATTTGTTTCAATTCTTATTGCTTCTTATGAGGTGGCAAAGTTATGTGCCAAAATATAGTTTGGAACTATGGCAGTGGTGTAGAAGTACCTCATAAATACTATGTAGAAGTACCCTATAAATACAAAGCCAGGATGAGTGAATCTGGAATTTTTAAGTGCTTTGATATAAGTCAGAATGGATAGACAACCAACTTTTAAGTATTTAAATCTGATTTCTGGTCTTGACTTGTCTGCAAATAGTTAACCATACTGCCAGTTCTGCATTTCATGAAAAATTGTAGTCACATGCCAGAGAACCATGAAAAAAATATATTAAAAACTAAACTGGAAGATTAAGTTAATCATCAATAAAGGTTAATGATCAATAAAATCTATCACAGTTTTTTGCCTTTTCCTTTCTAGCACTTGCAGCATCCTTGGAAAGCGCTTTGAATAGCACTGCTCGTATCACTTTGCAAGCAATTACTCTCCAGGAAGCTGCTGTGCAGGCAGTCAATCTTCATGCTCAGAAACTGAAAGAAGCTATGGATAACTCTGAGGTTCACTTGCTTTATTTTTATTATATGTTAAATTTTTGTAAGTTTTGTTCAAGTGTTTTTAATTGCTAAGGAAATGTTGCTAAATGTGGCATGCATCTCTAGAGATCAAAACCAATAGATGTAAGTGGGATGTAAGTTATTCAACAGTACAGTAGTCCTCACCTACCAATAATAGAGCAGGGGTGTTTTTCTGTTAGAGCAGGGGTGTCAAATTGCTGGCCCGCGGGCCAGACGCATCATGAAGAAACCGCGCCCACCCCATTGCCAGCAATGGCGAAAAAGCTCTCATACGTCGCGTGATTTCATGTGATGCCGCAAGTTTGACATGTCTGTATTAGAGAGATGAAAAGTTAATAGAGATAGTTTTGCACTTAACAATAATTCATTAATTATTGTTCAATAATTCAATAATTCATTCAAAGTGAAAGTAGCACTGAAAAAAGTAAATTGTGACTGGTCATCGCGTATGACAGTTGCAGCGTCACATGATCTAAATTTGGAGTTTTGGCAACCAGCATTATTTATGACTGCTGCAGCGTCACAGGGTCATGTAATCACCATTTGCAACCTTCCTAACTGGTTTCTGACAAACCAGTTGATGGGGAGGTTGGTTTTACTTGACAACTTGAGTGATTCTTTTAACAGCTGTTACACAAAAAAGTTTAAAATAGCCACAAATCATTTAACAACCACCCTGCTTAGCAATTCTAGTCACAATTGTGCCTGGGAAATTGATGTACTTTTTTTTTATTCAGCAGGACTAGATGCTCGGTATCTAAGTACTCTAATGCATTTTTTTCAGCCGTGTGCTCTGAAGATACTTTTTGAACCAAAACAGTCCAAATCTGTTGCTTGGGGACTGTGATTTGAAAGAACCCAAAATACATTTTGATTTTGTAAACATATATATATCGCATTGCTGAATGAAAGCCATTTTTTCAAAGTTAGCTAGTGCATTTATAGTCCTACTAAACCAGGGGTGTCAAACTCAATTTCATTGAGGGCCGCATCAGCATTGCGGTTGCCCTCGGGGCCAGGTGAGTGTGGCCAGGGTGGGCGTGGCCTACTGGGTGGGCGTGGCTAGAGCGCATATGGCCTACTGGGTGGGCGTGGCCAGCTCTACACGTTCGCATCAAGGGTGCCTATGGGGGCCTGGGCAGGAGTGGGACAGATCTGAGGGTCTCTGGGCCAGGGCCAAGGCAATGGGGGCCGTTCCCTCACTGTTTCCAGGATGGCTTCACGGGCCACATGAAACCTCTTCGCGGGCCGGATCCGGACCCCGGGCCTTGTGTTTGACATGTCTGTACTAAATGGTAGGAGAAAGAACATCTACAAAGGTTTGGATAATCTGTGCCACTGATATGTTAGAATAGAATAAAATACTTTATTGGCCAAGTACGATTGGAATTTGTCCAATAATGAATTATTATTATTATTAAATTATTAAAAATAATGATAATAATGATGTATTATGAAATGATTTGGTATCTTGAATATCTTGCTAGATTCAAAGTGAGAAAAAGGCAACTCAGTGGCGAACTTTGGAAGAAGCATTGAAGGATCGTAGAAAAGCTGTGGATGAAGCTGCAGATATTCTACTAAAGGCAAAGTGAGTTTTCCAGTTTTAATATTAAAAAAGATTTTAAAAATATTTGTACTATAAAAATAACAATTGTAGAGTTTTTGTGTTAGTTATTGGGACTGGAATTTCTGTTGCTAAACAATGCAGCATGATTAGTAGTCTGTTTTCATCATTAAGTAAGGATAGACGAGGGCCTCCTTTCAACTTCCTACTGGTTTTCAAAAAGCAAGGTCCATGGGGAAAGCCTCAGGAATTTGCAGATCTGAGGCAATGCAAATAGGTAGGTAAATGGCTGCTATTGGATCAGGTATGACCAGTGACTGGCAAGATGCTGCAAGGAATGACTGTAGGCCAAGAATGACTGCTGCTGGGTTGTGAAGGGTGCACAGTGACTGGAGAGATATAACGCAAGCATTGGCCACAGGCCACAGACTGCTGCTGGGTTGGGGAGATTTGCTGAAGTGACTTACAGCCTATCCTATTGGCTTCCCTCTTGACTTTACTCATAGGAAGCAAGCAGGGAGGGTCTCAAATGGTGATTACATGAGTGTGGGATGCTGCAGCTGTCACAGGCACAAGCACCCAGATCAGAATCATGTGACCACAGGTATATGGAAAGCTGGTCCTTTAAAGACCAGTTGTAAGCACATTACAATTTAGAACCATCATAACATCAAACTGGTCACTGAGAGTGGTCTGAGAACTGCCTGTTAATACTGCTCAACGACTTCATTAAAAAGGAATTATTTCATTTTATTAAAAGTTCATATTACCTTATTTGGCAAGATCTTTGTTCCCATATGAGAATAGACATTTTGTTCAGCCTTAAAACATTTATTTATTTATTGAAATAAATTTATATGGTCTCTCATCATACCCTCATGTGGCTGAGCAGTGTACAACAAAAACGGTTAAAAACAAATATAAACAACTATAAATAACAATTAGAAATAAAAAACAAGATTTCAGGAAAATTGGCAACATTCTAAAGATCTCACAGGCTCGCTCTTCTTGGGATTTGTTGGGAAAAAATTGTTTAAGGACTTTCCAGAGGCTGGCAGGAATGATGTAAATATATAAATGTCTGTAATCTTCATTTTATTAAACATTTTTTACATCTTAGCACCTATGATATTATGTGAAATTGTGCCTGCTATCTAAATAAGTTGATAACTCCTGCTTCATAAACAATGAACATAGCAGTGACAGATTTGATTTTCATAATTTTTTTGCTCGAACAAACAATGAATGCTGGTATATTTGATGGATTCTGGTTTCATTTAGAGAAGAAATAGAGAAAATGAAAGGTGTGATTGATAGTGCCAAGAAATCTCATATACCTGGAGTCAAGCCTCACATACAGGGCACAGAAGAGAACCTCCACCGTATGATCACTGATCTGGACAATGTGGTCAAAAAGGTAAACTCATACAAAATCGGGTTTTATAGATTTTCATTAATGTTATGGATATTTCAGTGAACTTTAATACTAAAAATCTATTTTTTGATATCTTAGAAATAAGTTGATATATTTTCCCATAATAGACTACAGTACATCTAATAAATAAAGTAATATTTTGCTGAGAAGTACATGAAATAGGAGTTTATTTCAGTAACCTTTTTTCAAATATTTTCTTTCATTTTTGTTAATTGTTGGATAATTACTGTTGCCTTTGCATTTTTCTATGCTATCAGTATCTCATCTCTATTTTGTATATTTCTAACAAGGAATTTTAAAATTATCCTTTTAATATACAGGTTAGAGAATGAGAACCTAGGACAAGAGCTGAGAACCTGTGAAAGATTGCTGCTTCTTCAAAAGCAAAAAAGTCAAATCCCTTAACTATAACTGGTCCTATTTGAGTGATTGCCTGTGTAGACACATGGTAGTTTCTATGCACAAATAGAATTCCTCAGAAGTTCACAGAGGATGGATGTTCATGTCTTACCTGGGCAGGGATTGAATCTTTCATATTTGTTCTTTGGAACTTCTACTCAGTTCCATCAGTTGGAAGTAGTGGGGGAAAAACATTCATTACCCTTCTGAGAACCACCAATACTGATAGTTAACCTTGCTTTTTTCTTCATATTCTCTGTGGTCCTGGAATGGCCAACTAGACTACTATGCCTTAGGTAGATGAAGCGGTCTAATTCAGACAATAGGAATATTAGAGAAATCATTTGACAATGAATCATTGTCAATGAATCCTCTAGCTCACTTTCAGAAATGGACAATTTATAATTTATCATCTATCACAAAGGATTGAAGTAATTGATAAGCTTTTGCCATTGAATCATTGCTTAACTGTTTTGTTACTGGATATTCCTATTCTTGCCTGTTTCTACTCTAGGCATTGTTTATAAAATTACTGACTGAACACCTACTTGAGATTTTAAGCTTTTTTGTTTTCTGTAGGTTCAAGCAGCACAGTCAGAGGCTAAAATAGTAACACAGTACCATGATCTTGTAACCAAAGCAAGAGAAGAATTTCAGAGAGAGCTGGATAGTGTTACTCCTGACATTCAGACTGGTTGGAAGGGGCTAAGTAAGTAAGATCAAAATATATAAATAGCTGACGTCATGACCAACATCTCCATTTAAATACTTGATTTTTAGCACTGATTTAGCTTGATTGACACTTTCCCCTTGTTAACTCCTTAAATTGATGCCTACTTAATTCTGTGGACTCTTAATTTTGGATACTTTCTTTTGGGCTTCATATGAGTATATTTTCCTTTCCATCAGCAATAAAATAGTCTGCCATATCTAAATACAATGTACCTTAAATTTGAGAAGGTGTACATTTGTGTTTAATAAACAAACTCATACTCCTCCAGTATTTATCTGGAGAATTAAAATATAGAAACAAACAATGTGCAAGCTCATCAATTAAATTAAAACCTCCTGCTGGCACATGTTTCTTTTAAGAGTGACATTTATTCAAAGTTAGATATATAGGAGACCTTCATGTATGACAGACAGCAGTTCTATAAGTTAGACAAAGGTAATTCCCACTTACTACATAATGTCTTTTAAAGTTCTAGGAATGTCGGATTGAATGTGACACCATCTAATGTATTTTTGTCTGCCTTTTAAATCAGCTATTAGTTGAGCTATTTTAAACAACAAAAACTCCTAATAAGCTGCTATTGTTGAAGACATTCTTCACCATATATTAAATTGCATTTTTAAAGCAGATAATGTTAAAATATTAACAGTAAAGTAAATAGTTCAGCCATAAGTAAATATAAGTTCACTGAAACTAATCAGTAAAGATATACTTGTTGCAGTTCAGTTTTGGATGAGGAAATGTATAAATTAAATAAACAATACAAAGTAGTTCACTAAAACAGCAGTTGGATGTAAGTTCCTCAGTAGCAAATCCTCCAGTAATAAATGGCTGGCGTACAGTAAATCCATGCATATCTATGATATTGTATTTAAAAGAAGCATTGTTATGCAAACCCAGAAAAATTAGTAAGCTAAGAAATTAAAGATCAGAGATAAAAGAAAAGGAAATAACAAGTACATACAGTTTACACAAATATCAATCATATTCTTCCATCATATGCATATAACGATTAATGTAATATCTTTTATTCTTTAAATTTCTAGCCTCTTTTTTGAAGATTAACTGTCGCAGTACTTTCTCATTTTTCTCTTTTCTTTCAACTTATCCATCCTTATTTTTCATGTTGTTCTTCGTCTAGTCTGTCTCTATGACTAATTATGTCTACTTCTTTTCTACTAATTGATTTTATATTCCATGCTCATAATTTCCCTGTTAATTCTTAACCTATCTCTTCCTTTTAACTCATTTTCTTTCCATTCAATTTTGTTTCATGCTGAGATGCCTTTCTTTCTCATTTCCATATAACAACATGGGCATTATCAATTCTTTCAACAAATACTTATTTTTCTAACAAACCCCATGTAGAATGCAAATTTGTACATTTAACATTTGTCCAGATTTTTCTTATGTATACTATACTAAGCCTTCTATTACCTGCACAAATTTTCCTACCTGACTTCTTTTTTGCCACTTACATGTAATCTGAAATTATTCACTCCAGTTCCCTGGTAGATACAATTACCTTGGTTTTCAATGCCTTTATATTTCAGGTTCATTCTCCTTGTTGCATCATGCAATGTATTTGACATTTACTGCACTTCTTTGGATTCTTAGGCAGGCAGCCATACTGCTTGCACACAAAAGTCATATATGTATTCATTCAGGACTCCAAATAACATATATGAATATCCCACAAGAATTCCTTGAATATTTGTTCCATCAATACATCGATATATATCCTTCTCTTACTCCCGACTACTTGTTCAGTATCAGATTATATCAGATATTTTATTCATTTTATGTATGCATTTTGGTTGCCATCTTTTTGACCCCATACATATTGTATATTTTGCCATCCTTATTTGTTGCCACAGTCATTCTCTTAAATGCATTTTTTTCTTGTCTGCTCTTCTTTCTTTTTTCTTTCCCTTCATCAAGAATCCTTTCTCAAATGTTATATTATTTTCACACACTTCTGCGGTACTTTGTAATGTTATTATTTTCACTGTTTCCAACTGTTTCCACATCTACTTTTTTTACATTTAGTTGCATTCATTTTTGGGGGGGAGGGAGTAATCTTTGCTTCTACTTGAATCATACAGTCTCTTCATGCAGTTGACTTATTTCACTCTAGTTTCTTTTACTTCTTTTCTTTTTATTAATATCTATTCCTAAGAATCACTTTTGTTGCTGGCAAAAAATTTTTGCTGCAAGAACGAGGTGGAGTTAGTATCACGCAGGAGCTAGCCCTTCCTTGTTTGCGGCATGTGCGTGCTTGCAGCCCTGCACATGTGCACACATGTAAATTGCTTCCCCCTCCTTTTCCCTCTGGTCCGCCAACCGACAAAGGTTGGTGATCTCTGATCTAGCTCACTCTGTGTCTAAGATGGGAATCGTGGTCTCTTGATTTCTAGCTTAAGGTCTTAACCACTACATCAAGCTAGCTCTTCTTTATAATTTATTCCTCTTATATTCCAAATTGTAAATTCCATAAATATTTTCCATTGATCTCATCCATTGAGATTTTCACATGACACAGAAGCGTGCATTCAGTTACCAGCCTTGATAGTACCTATGGCATTGGTGATTTTCAGCACATTTTAGCTTGTATGACTCAATCACAGCTAAGATCACCACTATTCTATGCAGCTACAAATGAAATGAGATTGCCTTCTAAGTGATCTCACTGGGAAATAAAGACAGATACTGAGAATACATAATTAAATAATTACTTTAGATTAATATTCTAAGAAAGTATTCTCTATTTTGATGTGTACTATTTCCCTCATTTCTCAAGTAGATGTAAAATATCATGCTAATAAATATATAGTCCATAGAAAGAAAAAAGCATGACTGAGCAATCAAAATGCCAAGGAGATTTTGCGTGCTTTTCTTTTATCATGCTGCAGTGTCCAAAAATTAGGACTGAAGGAAGAAGCAGAAAGATTTTTAAAAGAAAGAAAAGTTAATCTGAGTTAGTGGGAAGATTGAATTACACCTACCATTCTGGTATGCCAGAGAATTCCCCCATATATGAAGCCCAGCTACAAATGCTTACTAGTAGCAGTCTTGAATTTTTAATTATCTTCTTTATTTAAATTTTCAAGCCTTATACTTGTAGCTATATTTTTCACTTCTGAATACTTGTAACAACTCATTGATCTGCTACTGTGAATCTGGTTTAATGTCTTCATACCTTCATTTTCTTTTGCAGAAATAACTGATGTTGGTGAGTTCTTAACACTTTGTGCTTTGTATAAATTTTGTCTTGTTTATTTTAACATGAGAATAAAGTAGCAAACATACATATACATTTAAAAATGTCTTTCTTAAACCTTACATAATCATTTTTTTAAAAAAAATGTACTAATGTGCAATATTACAAATCACAGTTATAACCTTAAACCAGTTACATATGTCTTTGTGTTCCAACATGAACAGTCATTTTCTTGAGCCACTCACAATTTATTATTTTATAAAGTTTAGGTGTGAATGTTTATGTACATGTAAATAATTTGTGTGGATTTGTAAGAAAGTAATCTTTTTGTTTTGGTTCCTATTAATTTTTTTCTTTACATTTCAAGATTGTTTTGTGTATTGTCCATGTTAAGAATGATTGTTTGTTGTTTAATTTATTGGTCACCCATCTTATCATAGGATACCTATGGGCAGCTTATAGTCATAAAATCTATCTATCTATCTATCTATCTATCTATCTATCTATCTATCTATCTATCTATCTATCTATCTATCCATCCATCCATTAAAACATAAATAAATTAAAACTAAACATTAAAATCTAAAACATTAAATCCATTTTTTAAAAAAAACATCCATCAAATGGTTTTTGACCTAATAACTTTTAAAAATTTAATTCTTGATAGTAGGTCAAATTGAAATTTAAAAATAACTATTAGTATTTCCTTTATTGAGCTGAACACAGATAAAGCTTCTTTGAACAACTGATCTAAACATAGGATGACACAAAACTTGTTGAATTTAGATTATTACTTTTAAAAACTATATTTTTTCTTGGTTTAATCAAATTAATAAAATTACTCGATACTACTTTTTTATTTTACTATGTTATTTTTGTAATGGTGCTGCAATTGTTAGGTTATCCCTACTGTAGAGATCACTGTGTAAAATAATTTGAGTCCAATGAGTGTTTTTTCTCTTATTTCATGTATAGTCTCTCAGGATTCTGAGTGTTTAAGAAATGGCATAAATCAATTCCTCTTCCTACCTCTAACTGGGGCACTCAAATGAGAAAAGCTTCATTTGATAAACATTTACTGTTGCAAAAGCACTGTACTTCTCTTGTTCTTTATACCCTAAAGTCTTTTTGAATGAATAGATTTCACTGATGCTTTCATTTCCAGAATACATGAGAACATAGAGCAATTATTTTGTGTTGTTTTGTATGTCTATATTGCTTCTTGCTACAAAAAAAATTACTCAAGTAGTTTGCAATATTTGGTTCTGATAAATGAAAGAAATACATAGAATTTTGAACCAGCCTTTTCTTGCTTCTTCCTAGTAATATTGGATATCAGGTCATGTTGGCCATGTCGGCTAGGAAGGGTTGGGAACTGCAGCTTGAGTTGTTTGGAGGCATTAGGTTGAGAAAAGTTGAAATAATCTCACTTTGTTTATGCAGTTAAGTAATATGTGAAGATTTAATAATTTTTATTTGTCTAAATATCTGTCTTCACCAGCTGACCGGTTGACAACAGATGACTTGAACTCTCTCATTGCTCATGCCCACCGCCGTATAGACCAACTGAATAAGGAGCTGGTAGATATGAAAGTCCGAGAGCAACAACATATAAAGACAGCTCTGGAAAAGCAAAAATTGGAAGAAAAAAAAGCTTTTGAGTCAGCAGTAGCAAAGGCATTGGAACGTCATAAGAATGAAATCCAAACTGAACAGGAGAAGAAGGTAACTAACAAGTATTTAATTTTTTAACTTACTTTTAAGTTGTATGTGCAGTATTGGCTAGCAGTTGGGGCAAGGTTTCTTATTTAGTGTTCATTTGCTTAATAAAGATAAAGGTAAAGGTTCCCCCGCACATGCGTGCTAGTCGTTTCCGACTCTAGGGGCCAGTGCCCATCTCCGTTTCAAAGCCAGAGAGCCTGCGCTCCGAGGATGTCTCCGTGGTCATGTGGCTGGCATGACTAGACGCCAAAGGCGCACAGAACGCTGTTACCTTCCCACCGGAGTGGTCCCTATTTTTCTACTTGCATTTTTACGTGCTTTCAAACTGCTAGATTGGCAGAAGCTGGGACGAGTAATAGGCGCTCACTCTGTTATGCGGCACTCGGGATTCGACTCGCCAAACTGCCGACCTGATCGACAAGCTCAGCGTCCTAACCCACCGAGCCACCACGTCCCTTATTTGCTTAATAATACTGCATTAAAGTAGACGTCAAGACAATGGTGATTTAGTTATGATAGTTTTGAGTACAAATTTTCAAGTAGACTACAGTCTTTGTACTATTTGAATGTATCCTTACCATGAAGTCCAGCTTCTAGTATGTATTGCCAAATCAGTGCATTCATTAGTGGGATTAACTGGAGTAATGTTTGACAAACCTGAGATAAGTACTGTGTTATAAATCACTCAGAAAAAAAGTATAGCTCCATTCCCATGAGGCAGTTATTCAAACGAAAACAGTTGTATGATTTCTCAAGAATAAAAAGTTAGTTACAAAACTTGTCAAACACATTCAAAAGCAGGTGGACAGCAGCCATAGACGTTTTCTTTGCATGGTGTTTGGCCTTCTAGAATTGGGAGATCTTGTAGGAATTAACCCCTACAAGACTGACAGAATCAGGAAAGTTAATTCCTCTTAGAAGCTTTTATGCTCTTAATTCAGTGGCTTGTCATCCTAAATATGTGTGAAGAATTGGATTATATATGTGGTTAAAACCTTACTTTATATTTCAAATAATTATTTTGTTTTTGTAAATCTTAGCTTCTTACAATTTTTCAAGCAGCAGCCACCATTAAATGGTCTCACAAATTTTCATGGTGAGAGAATAATAATGATGACAAAAAGTTCATCTGTTAATTACAAAAGGCCACACTGCTTGAATTTGCACATATAGTACATCAATATATTACTACCTCCTAGGTTCTTAGGAAGAACTGATTGCATATGAAGGTCAATACCGGGTAAAGAACTAGCAGCTGAATTTTCATATTTTTATGTATATAATACAACTACTAATGGGAGACGATGGTAAGAAAGTGATGGGCAGCAGAGAGAAAGCATAGCTACTTAATTCCTTCTTTGCATCTGTCTTCATACAAAAAGAAAAAATTAGCCCAACCTACCAAAAAAAGAACTGTAAAAGACAGAATAGGAATATAAATTGAAATAAGCAAAAAAAAAAAAAAATGGTAAGAGAACACCTATCCACCGTAGGTTAGTTCAAATGACCAGGACCTAATGGTTTACATCCAAGAGTTCTGATGGAGCTGGCAGACATGATCTTGGAACCATTAAACCATATCTTTCAAAGATCCTGGAGCAGTGGGGGAACTACTAGAGTACTGGAAAAAAGCGGATGTGGTTCCCATCTTCAAAAAAGGGGAAAAAAACAGATCTAGGAAACTACAGACCAATCACAGCCTGACATTTTCAAGATCCTAGAAAAGATAATAAAAAGATCTGTGAACACTTAGAAGCAAGCAAAGTTATAACCAAAAACCAACATGTCAAAACAGATTATGTCAAAGAAATCTTATTTCATTCTTTGACAAAGTAACTAGATTCGATAGATAACCTTTATTGCCATTTTTGACTGTGCGCACAATGGCATACATTAAAAATGAAATTTAGTTGCTTGATCTCAATGTGTAAGCATACATAACACATATTTAAACATACTATATACAACATATGTATAGACCTACACCCTTACATATAAGTAACATATACATATTAATCACTGTTCATCTTGAATGGATGGAGGAAGGAGGAAGCTTTAGAGTTCACAAGGTTAATACTGTATGGAACAAAGCTGTGACTGAATCTGGATGTTCTGCTTTGGATACCACGGAGCCTCCTCCCAGAAAGTAACAAGGAAAACAGGTCCTGAAGAGGATGAGTAGTGTCCCAGACAATCCTGCGGACCCTGCTCAAGCAACGCTTATGTGCTATGTCCTGGATGGAAGGGAGGGAATTGTTAGTAATCTTTTCAGCCATCCTCACCACTCTGCACCGCCTTCCTGTCTGAAGCAGTGATGCTTCCAAACCAGAATGTAATGCAATATGACTAAATTAGTGGACCAACAAAACGCTTAAACATATGTAGTATACTTGGATTTCAGAAAGGCATTAAAGTAGACCACAACCTACTTCTTGGTAAGTTAGAAAAATGTGGGATAGACAGCATCACCACCAGATGATTTGTAATTGTTGACAAATTGCACTCAACATGTAGTCCTTAATGGAACTACATTTACATGGAGAGAGGTAAGCAGTGGGGCACCCCAAGGTTCTGTTTTAGGCCCGGTATTTTTCAATATCTTCATAAACAATCTAAATAAGAATAGAAGGGAAATTTTATCAAATTTGCAGATAACACCAAGCTGGCAAGAATAGCCAACACCTCAGAAGATAGGTTCAAGATCCAGATAGATCTTGACAGATGTGAACACCAGGCCCTATCTAACAAAATGAAATTAAATGTAGGGAAAACAAGGTTTTTACATTTAAGTAAGAAAAACCAAATGTACAGGTATAGATTAGGTGAAATTTGGCTTAATGGCAATAACTGCAAGAGGGATCTTGGATTCCTAGTGGAATCCTTAAATATGAGCTACCAGTGTGCTGCGGCTCCCAAAAAAGCCAATGCAATCCTAAGCTGCATTAATGGATAGATTCAAGATCACATGAAGTGTTAGTACTACTTTACAAGGTCTTGAAATGCTGCATTCAGGTTTGGTTACCACAACATAAAAAAGATGTTGAGAGTCTGGAAAGAGTGCAGAGAACAGCAACAAAGATGATCAGGGGGCTGGAGGCTAAAACATGAATGGTTGCAAGAATAGGGTATGTCTAGTAAAAAAGACTGGGGCAACATGATAGCACTTTCCCAATATTTCCTGCCACAAAGAGGGGGACAACTTATTTTCCAAAGCACCAGAAGGCAAGACAAGAAGCAAGGAGAGAAGCAACATTGAACTAAGGAACTAATTTCCTGACTGAGAGCGGAACAGCTTGCCTTCAAAAGTTATGAGTGCTCCATCACTTGAAGCTTTTAAGAATAGACACGACAGCGATTTGTCTGAAATGGTATTGGGTTTCCTGCCTGAGCAGTGGGTTGGACTAGAAGACCTCCAAGGTCCCTTCCACACTGATGTTTTATGTTCTGGTCTGTTTAAAGAATAAACATGTATCCAGAGTTAGTCTGAAAAGTACTTCCAAGCAACAAATGTAAGAAAAGAAATATTTTTATACTTTGTGCTTCATTCAGACAGAAGACTAATGTGTTTTCAAATGTGTGAATGGAAGTAGATTTGTCTCTTAACGATAGGTTTAACAATGCCCATTTGTAGTGCACCCGTCTGTTGTTCAGTGGCTGTTGTGGTACTTGTCTCAGTGAAAAATATGTATCTTTGAACTATGTGTTCCATTCTCAACACTGAGACTAAGTTTTACATTATGATTTCACACCTCTTGGCTGAAATACCATATCTAGTTTTTAAAGTGGCTTTGCAAATTCTGGGTTTTGTTTTTTTGTTGCAAATTTAACTTAATGAATTCTGGAAAATAGAATTGTTTTGTGCCCTTTTCGTTTATCTAACAAAAATATTATTAAATTACAAATAGAGCTTACAGATTCACAGTTAAATTTTAAAAATGGAAATACTAGTGAGTTTTCTAACAGGTTGAAGAAGCTCAAGCTGTTATGGAAAGTGAAATGCGAACTCAGTTACGCCGACAAGCTGCTGCACATGCTGATCATCTAAGAGATGTTCTCAGAATTCAGGAACAAGAACTGAACCAACAATTTGACCAGGTGGGAGTTTGCTTTATTATAGTAAAAAGTCCTTTGTCTCTCATTCTCAGAAATTTTCCTTATTATGCAATAAGAAAACACTAGGGCTGCAGAAAACATTTGAAGTAGTACTTTGTAAGAAAGGATGGCTTCTTTATGTCCTTCTCTGTTTTGGTTTAGTAGCAGTTCAGGGAGAAATCCTGAAACCCTAGTTCAGGGGTAGGCAACCTCGGCTCTTTTATGACTCGTGGACTTCAACTCCCAGAATTCCTGAGCCAGCACCCCTGCCCTAGTTTGTAAGAACATATTGAAAACACCTGAAGTAACTGTGCTGAGTTCTTGAAAGATTACAGCTACATGTTTTCTCCAAATTTTTTACAGAAAAAAAAGTGAAATCACTTTTTTCCAGGCTTTCTTTCTTTGCATACTCCAAGTAAACATCAGCAATTTCCTTTGAATTCACTTGTGATCAAGTACTCTTAGAATTGAGGAATTGCAAAATATTCTGTGCACAGTTCATTCTATGTGTGAAACAGCAAGTTTTGAGTGGTGCGTATCCATAATGAAAGAAACCTGCTTTGTCTTGTCACGGACATGAAACATTCTTGGCCTGGGCATGGAACTTAAGTATCTAAATCTGGGGAGAGCTGTTCTGAGGGATGGGGAAAGACACCATCAGCAGAGGAAAAATGGGCACAAGAGAAGAGGATGCTAGGAAGATGATAAGAAAACTTGGTTCTACTGGATTTGAATACTACACTGGCAGTGTCTGAAGGGAGATAAGAAAAACAAGCTGCTGGGGAGAAAGACAAGCTAGGCTTGAATTCAAGCATAGAAGCTAAGAGGACAGTATAAGGAAAGGAAAGCATTGGGAAAATCAGTGGGTAGTATGGCCTACAGCCATGCAGAGAAAGTGGAGACAGACATAAAAGATAAAGGTTTCCCCTGCCAGTCGTGCCCAACTCTAGAGGGCAGTGCTCATCTCCGTTTCTTAGTCAAGGGAGCCAGCATTGTTCAAAGATATTTCTGTGGTCGTGTGGCTAACTCCAAGCTTGTTTGGAGTTTGAGACAAAATACATTTGCTGATTCATGTATGCTTCTACTCAGATGTGGATTTCTTGGAATTTCAAGTCCAAGAAATCAAGTCCATGATGAAATTCTAAATATCCAGAGTACAGTCATATTCCTGGATGGTAGATCTGGTAAATGGGGAAAAAGTATAAAGTAGAAGATAATCTTTGGAGTAAATGTTTTATCTTTTGGTAGGATAGGATCTTTCATAATTGTTTTTAAACATTCCCAGAAATATTTAATAATAAATTTAACATTTTTTCCTTTGGGGAGTAGTTATTTGAGATGAATATTGCTATAAAATATTGGTTACAATTAGGAAATTGGGAAATTCATCTCTGCGATCTTGGTGTTGTAGCCTTGCTTTTGCAGCCTCAGAACTTTGAGCATTGGTCTAAGTGGGCAACTTTCAAATTAACTTTTCAGTCTGTTATCATTTTAGTCTGCTCTTCTGCTCCACATGACAAGTCCCTACTGGCTGGTATTTATAAAAATTGAAGTTGAGTTTCCATGCTATTAAACCTCTTAGTGCTCTTGAATATATGGAGAATAGAAAATGTATTCTGCTGAATATCAGAAGATTCTTCCTTAAGATTGTCTACTCTGCATGAAGAATAAGGATGCAAGTATGCTTTGCAAACATGGATATAATATAATGAGAACACCAATAAAGCAAAGACATGTAGCTCAGGATTGAAATTAGGAGTCCTTGACAGGGTAAGCCACTAGAATATAAATGAGAGCAAACTACTCCTTATTAGAATTGATGCTGATAGTTTTGGTAATCAAATGTCTACAAGAAAATAACCAAGTTCAGACAGCACCAACCTTGCCCCTCATAATGTGAACACTTTTTCACCAAGTTTTTTCCCCCCAGAATTTATCTGAAAAACTCACTGAACAAGAACTTCAACATAAACGTCTTCATCAGGAACAGATTGATAACTTCACTCTGGATATCAATACAGCCTATGCCAGGCTGAGGGGAATCGAACAGGCAGTTGAAAGTGAGTGCAATACGTAAAGTTGTAACAGGAATGTGCTATCTTTAGTAAAATCTGGGTGGCTCATTTATTTATCTGCTTGTTTTGCAGATGGTAATTCCATTTTAACAATCTAGTTCTGCACCAGAATGTTTATCATGAGTTAGAATAGGTAAAATGGCCTAGTATTTATAAACAAACTGGATTGCTGATTGCTCTTTCATTTCTAATGAGAAACTTTCAAACTCTGTGGAAGAATTAAATTGTATGCCAAATCAGGTAATCTTCTGATTTACAATTTTTGTCATTTCTGTTGCTGAGCAAGGTGGTCATTAACTGAGTCACACCTTATTTTCCTTTTGCATTGTCATTAAGTGAATCACAGTTAAGCAAATACAGCTTCCTCTCTTAACTTTGCTTGTCAAAAGTTGGCTGAAAGCCATAAATAGCAATCACATGACTGCAGGACACTCCCACCAACATACTTGTTACTATCAGGCCAGATGTTAAGGCATCTGATTATAAAGCAAGATATGAGGAAGTTCTAGTTCTGCTTTAGCCATGAAAGCCAGCTAGATGATTTATCAGTCATTTTCTCAGCCAAATTCCCTTCACAGGGCTGCTGTGGGGAAAATAGGAGGAAGAAGTATTAGTTATGTTAGCCACCTTAAATTGTGTATAAAAATGAACACAATATAAATAAAAATGAAACAAATTCATGCCAACTGTCAAGCACCTGAATTTTTATTTTTACTTTAAAAATTGAAAACTTTAAATTTTGTAGTTTAACTTTAAAAAGCATTTTTAAAGTTAGGGGAGACATGATAGCAGTGTTCCAGTAACTGAGAGGCTGCCACAAACAAGAATGGGTCATGTTACTAAAGCACTAGAGGGAAGGACGAGAAACAACGGTTGAAAACTGATCAAAGAGAGAAGGAACTGGAATTAAGGAGAAACTTCCTGACAGTGAGGACAATCAACCAGTGGAACAGCTTACCCCCAGAAATTGTGGGCGCTCCATCACTGGGTATTTTTAAGACGAGACTGGACACTCCCTTGTCTTGAGACAGTATAGGTTCTCCTGCTTGAGCAGGCGGCTGGACTAGAAGACCTCCAAGCTCCCTTCCAGCTTTGTTCTATTTTAAATTTAGTTGCAAAATTGGAATGAAAAACAGTTTATCCACAGTGTAATCTAATACTTTGTAAGCTATTTTAACGCAAGAGCCATATAGCAATAGAAAAGCAGCAAGCATTTCAACTGGATTTGTTCACTATTCTAAAATGTGGCTTTTGTATATATATATTTTTTGCAGTTGATCGCATTTACATAACATATTCAGGAAAGGGTGTA
Source organism: Daboia siamensis (assembly GCA_024449315.1). Classification (NCBI taxonomy): domain Eukaryota; kingdom Metazoa; phylum Chordata; class Lepidosauria; order Squamata; family Viperidae; genus Daboia; species Daboia siamensis. The sequence goes on from JAKJMR010017801.1 coordinate 1,280,615, forward strand.
CAACTTCCATTGGCTCATCAATTGTTGTAAAACTTCCTTTGTGTCCATGGTGCTTTTATTATTTTAGTTTTATTTTAGTAGTAATTTTATATAGTTTTATTTCACCCATTCTACAAAAGTGGTAGTATATTTGTACTAGATGTACACCATTTTTTAAAAGGAAAAATAAAAGAGGTAGCTGCTGTTTATTTGACCATCAGTAGATTCATTCATTCATTCATTCATTATTTATTTATTTTAATCCCATTTATATCCCGCCCTTCTCCGAAGACTCAGGGCGGCTTACAATCTAAGCACAAATCATGTGCTTAGCAATTTACCTGAGAGTAGGAGATATTGTAGGCTACAACACATGCCTTGTTAGGCTCCACTTCTTATACAAACTATAAATTGAACAAATAATGCAATGGAATAGTGTGAGCCCACTGAATATGCAAATTATCTTAGTTTCAGTTCTTAGTCTCTTCAGGTAATGCTGAAGAAAGCAATTTAAATATCTATTGGCAGTACTGAGCTTGAGTGGATTATAAAACACCTTCTTGTATTAGTATCTTTTTTAACACAGCCGGGTAAATCAAATAATTCAAATACATTTTTACAGTAGCTTATTACAAAAAAAACCCCCTAAACTGTCACCAGTTCTTTTATCTACATCCAAAGTCAGTGGGCTGCCAGAACACCTGAGGGACAACCCAAGCCCCCTTGGCGTTTAGGCAACCCACCACACAAGGACACAAGTAATACATTTGCTTCTTACACCTCCAGATCTACTTCCACTTCTAGTAGTAGACTACTACAAGTTGGTGAGACCAACTGCTGAAGAACAGTTTTTCTGTCTCTTAGCCTTAGACTGCTTCTGGTGGCTCCATTTCCATCAAGTAACAGAAACCATCTCCTTTCTCACTCCCAGAACAAGTCCCAACAACCCACCACTGCCACCACCCACTCTACTGCTCAGCTTTTATACCTGCTGTTTGCTGGACTGTTGGTCTAGCTAGGGAGGGGTCTTAAAGGGGCAGAGCAACAACAGCTCAGTCGCTTGGCAATTTTCAGATAGCCTGGCCTCTCAAAATCTCTTTATTTTAGAATAGTGAAAGAAAATAAATTATTTCTGTCATTCTTCATGTCATTGGTTTAGCTTCACTGTAAGATGCTATGAGCTGATGAGGTACATGCGTTATAAATTCGGGTATATCTACTGATTTAGAATGTGAAAATGTTTATGCATTCTGGAATTTATTTTCCTTCCGTTAAATGTGTGGGATTTTATATTACAGGCCACGTGGTTGCTGCAGAAGAAGCCAGGAAAGCCCATCAGTTGTGGCTTTCAGTTGAAGCTTTAAAGCAAAGCATGGAAACTGCTGCTGGGGATAGACCCACAGAACCTTTGGAGGATGCAGTACAGTCCATCCAACTTAGCTGTCCTGACGATGCATTCACACAGGCCTTAACAGCTACCCTTCCTCAAGAATCGCTCAATCGTGGGGTATATACGGAAGAGGCACTAAGGGCACGCTTTCATATAGTCCAGAAGCTGGCTAAAAGAGTGGCATTGATAGATGAAACAAGAAACAGCTTGTATCAGTATTTTCTGTCTTATCTGCAGTCCCTTCTCTTGTTTTATCCTCAGCAGCTGAAGCCACCAACTGAGCTTGGCCCTGAAGACCTGGACACATTTAAGTTGCTCTCTTATGCATCCTACTGCATTGAACATGGAGACTTAGAATTGGCAGCTAAATTTGTCAATCAGCTGAAAGGAGAACCCAGAAGGGTGGCACAGGACTGGCTGAATGAAGCTCGGATGACCCTGGAGACAAAACAAGTGGTGGATATCCTGACTACCTATGCTAGTGCTGTGGGCTTGGGAACAACTCAGGTGGACTAATATAAGCCAGCTATGCAGGACTCCTATATCTTTAATGTTAGCCAACCAACATACAAGATTTGCAACAGTACTGGGAATTGGTAGGAGACCTGAGTTGGTTCCAAACCATACAAGAAACTCAACATCATTGGGAAAAAAGTTCCATCTTCTAGTACTTTTCTAAATCTTAGCACCTGTTGCATTTGCATTTTTTCTTTCAGCCATTTATCATGTCTGGAATGTGTTTTTGTTTTTGTTTTAATCTACATAACACAATTTCCAGGTATTACTGATTGAGCTTGTGAACCCACCAAATAATGTTTATAACCTCTTACTGATTTGCCATTTGGCTCAATTAAATAAATGATATTTAAAAGATTTATTTTTCACTGCTGCTTGGATAAAGTAGATTTAAAAAGAACAGTCAAATTTTGTCAGAAGCAGATGAAAAATGCATAAAATTATGTGGAAACTGTCTGTTTCCCTTTATCTGTTTCCAAAGTGGAAATATAAATATTTCCTATTTGGTGTTGATAGATTTTTGATTTTCATATAATGTGTGCTTTTAGAAATGGTACATTTCACAAGTATTTTTTTTCTCCAGTATTTGTGTTCAAAATCAATTAGAAAGTTTTTCCATTTATTCCTATGTTGAAAACAATATATAATATCATCCTATTGAGAGCAAATGCTGTCATTAGATGAGCGGGCCAACTCTGTAAGATAGACTACACCAGGGATCTTCAAACTTGGCCCTTTTATGACTTGTGGACTTCAACTCCCAGAATTCATCAGCCAGTGTGCCTGGCTAAGGAATTCTGGGATTTGAAGTCCACAAATCATAAAAGGGCCAAGTTTGAAGACCCCTGGACTACACTGTCTTGAAATAAGTTGAGGTTGCATCTATGACACTCCAATGGCTCTGAAGAAATATTGGCTCTATTTACATGGGTGGTTTGGCTTCCTGTATCTGATAGTAAGAAAAAGAGCCGTGCAAATTTCAGAATATGTAAAGAAATAATTGAAAGAATAGGGAATCTGATTTCTACTCTACACTGCCAGGCCTTTTCCTTCTATCTTTAGTTTCTACAATATTTGCAAAGGGCAGGAAAATTCCTACCTCTATTTTGCCGTATTCAGCCATACTTTAATCAGCACTTCTGAGAGCAATCTTTGGACTTGCTGTGAAATACTTCAAGAGTAATTCTCAAATTATCTACATTAATATAGCATCACCCAACCCTTCTCAAAATCACCAACCCATATTTCTCTTCACTTAACTAGTGATTAAGGCATCAGGCTAGAAACTGGGAGACTTGTGTTCTAATGCTGCCTTAGGGACAAAGCCCAGTTGGGTGACCTTAGGCCAGTCACACACTCTTAGCCTTAGGAAGGAGGCAATGACCAAACCACTTTGAAAAAAAGAGATTCGTCCAAGCAGTCATTGAGAGTCAAGATTCACTCAAAGACAAATATATATATATAAATCTTAAAATAGCCAATACTGTCCAGTTGCACAAGATTTTTTTTAATTGAAGAGTTTTACAGATACATTTTAAACGAAAAACATAAGAACCCATCCCCCCATCTCCACCCAATTTCCCCTCCCTCTCCCTCCCCTCCCGACTTCCCAGAGCAAATACAGGGTATTGACCCTAACAATCTTAAACTACAATATGCAAACTAACTATAATAACACTTTAAGTCCTTCCACACTTTAACTCTCCTTAGAAAGTCCCAGTTGCACAAGATTTATAATGCCACCTGACTACATGATGAATCTGGACGGCTTATGACAATAAAAACAATGCAAAAATTATAAAGCAGAAAACAAAAAATGTTGAAAGAAAACCAATTCAATTTTAGGACATGCTCACCACTCTAATCAAGGCTTGGAAGAAGAGCCATTTTAAAAACATTGTAAAATGAAAGTAAGTTAAGTCATGTGTCTGGAGAAATATTCCAGAGGGAAAGTGGACTGGCAGACATATCCTTTCTGGGTTTCATCATGTCAATGTTTGACCAATGGGACATGGAGTGATTCTAATTGGATGGGAAAACTACTGAAAATAAATGATCCCTCAAAGAGCCACGCCTGTGTCAGGAAAGGATTTGTAAACAGCACCTTCCATTATATCCAGAAATTAAATAGCAACTAGTGCAACTCATGAAGCAGAGATGTTAATGTGACAAGCTATGGTACACCTATTAATGCTCATGTTGCTGGATACTGGACTAAATGAAGCTTCTAAGTGTCTCAAAAGCACTTTTTTCTTCAAAAGACAATTTGACTATTTTTTCCTTGGGGAAGAAAACATTTCACTTCTCATCCAAGAAGCTTCATCAGTTCTGTTAGCATGAGGGATAGAAGGATAGTTATTGACAATTGAGACTGGATGGCGGAGGGATGAAAGGATAGGTTCTGATAGGATGGAGGAGAAAAAAGCACTTTAGATACAACTATGACTTGGATGACTCAGAATCTCCATAGACAAGTTTTCTTCCTGTCTTCTAAGGTTATTCTCACAACCCATTATAAATCCTTACATTAGGTGACCAGCACATAAGTAACTAAAGGGCTCTTAGTCCAGGAACTGATGTAATTGGTACAGAAGAACCTCTGCAAAGACCTTCTAAGCTATAGTTGGCACATGCTCTTCAATCAGCAGCTGCTAGTCAAGGAAATTCCATCTGTACACTTGTCCTGAATAGGAAATGGTCCTTCTATAACTGACTATAGAAATCATCTAAGATTGGGTAACCAAAATACCCACAAGAACTTTGTCTTGGTAAAATTGAGCCTGAATCTGTTAATCTCTCTATCCAGCCTGCTCTACCTTTAGACACTGGGACAAAACATTGGCAGCACTGATTGGTTTAACTAAGGTTGATAACTGCAATAGCAGCTGGACTTATATATTATCCCATAGTGCTTTACAGCACTCTGAGCTGTATGTCAACAGTCTGGGTTCACATTTTACCAATCTTGGAAGGATGGACGGCTAAGACAACATTGAACCTTGTCAGGATCAAACTCCAGGCTGTGGGCAGAGTTAGCCTGCAATACTGCATTCTAGCCATTGCACCACCAGTTAGCCTGCAATACTCTTTTCTAACTATTAAGCTTCCTTTAGTCCAATATGTAGCAACATGAGCATTAATAGGTGTTGCATTAACACACCACCTTACTACCCTGGTGGCTCTCACCTTCCCTAAAGATGCCAGTTTTGGGGATCAGGAAATGAACTTAAAAGGCAGAGTAGTTTAGAGCAGATGAACAACCAAAAAATAGAACACTGGCTTCTTGAAACTAAAGATGGCACATTCAACACTGTTATATTTTCATTAATTTTCACCCCATTTATCACCAATACTGATTCCATAACTACAGAAAAAAGTTAGATATCAAATTGCTAAGCACACTGATTTGTGCTTTTTAGATTGTAAGTCGCCCTGAGTCTTCGGAGAAGGGCAGGATATAAATGGGATTAAAAAAAAAAGATCCAGTCCAGCCCTCAGAAGACACTCAAAATATTTCAAAAAATCAAGAGACTGAACAGTTAGGTATGTAAGTCAAAGAAATGGGTACCCAGGTGATGTTCTCTTCTGTACTCCCAACAAAAGATAGGCACCCAATAAGGAGTGCCCTACTCACATTGTTACTTAGCTGTGCAGTAAAACAATGGGAAACATCAAAGCTCAAAATGAACCAAGGACTGCGTAATTACAACAATACCTAACTGTCTTGCAATTATGTGACCTTGGTTAGAATGCCACTATTTTTTCATCTTTCTATGGATGCACAAAGTATGTTTATCAGTCATCTTGCTCCTATGCTGTTGGTATAACAGCACTGAGTTTTTTTTATTTTTTTATTTTATTCAAATACAAATAATACAAACATAACACATATAAATCTAAATAAAAAACAGTATTAAAACACAAATACTACAGTGCACCCACCTCCCTGGAGACCATTTTTATTACTTAATTTCTTCTCTTATAACAACTAACAATATACAATATGTTTCAATTGTGGCCTTATCCCCTCCAAAACAGCATATATTCTTGAGCAGGTTTATTCCCTTTGCCTTCCACCAAGACTGTTTTTATAAAATCATTCCATATTTTGTTATAATCACTTACTTTAATCATCCCTTTTTGAAACTTAATGTTATAATTTATTGCCATATTCCATATTTCATTATACCACTCATTTCTTGAATAACCCAATTCCGTCTCCAATATTTATCATTAATCTAGCTGCCATTATCAAATTTACAATCAGTTCTTTTCCTTCATTTATATCTTGTTTTTCCACCAGTAACAGTAATGCAATCTTTGGTGACATATCTAAATTTACCTTCAAAAGTTCTCTAATTTCCCTAAACACCATGTCCCATATCATTTGTGCACTATCACAATCCCACCACATATGTTTATATGTTCCAATCTCTTTCTCACACCTCCAGCAAATATTTGTATATTTAACATTTATTTGATTTAATTAATTTATTTATTATTTATTATTTAGATTTATATACCGCCCTTTCCTGAAGGACTCAGGGCGATTTACAGAATATTTAAAAGAAAATCAATAAAAAAGCTAAAAACAATTTAAAAAGATAACATCATTCCCTGAGAAAAAAATAAAAACCCCAGTTAAAGTTAAAAAATTCTCAGCCTGGGACAGAGAGTTTGAAGAGCCAGGTCTTCAGGTCCCGGCGGAATGAACGGAGGTCAGGGGCAGCCCTAAGCTCCGCGGGCAGCTGGTTCCAAAGGGCAGGCGCACCCACTGAGAAGGCCCTACCCCTGGGTGTTACCCGCCAGCAATCTTTAACCGGCGGCACCCTGAGAAGACCCTCCCTGTGGGAGCGCACTGGACGGCAGCAGGTGTTCCCTCAGATATCCCGGACCCAAGCCATTTAGGGCTTTATAGGTCATCACCAGCACCTTGAATCTCACCCGAAGGGCAACCGGAAGCCAATGCAGCTCGCGGAGTAGAGGTGTTACATGGGAGTATCGGGGAAACCCCCATCACAACTCGCGCGGCCACATTCTGCACCAGCTGAAGCCTCCGGGTGGTCTTCAAGGGCAGCCCCATGTAGAGCGTTGCAGTAGTCTAAACGGGAGGTCACAAGCACATGAGTGACTGTGCGTAGGGCATCTCGGTCCAGATAGGGTCGCAACTGGCGCACCAGGCAAACCTGGGCAAAAGCCCCCCTGGTCACGGCTCCTATGTAATCTTCAAAATTGAGCCATGAATCTAGGAGGACGCCCAAGTTGCAAGCCCTATCAATGGGGGGTAACACCTCAGCCCCCCCCCCATCGTTAGAGATGGAATAATCTGGTTAATCCGAGATGCCGGTACGCACAGCCACTCAGTCTTGGCAGGATTGAGACAAAGCCTGTTTCTCCCCATCCAGACCCGGACCACTGCCAGGCAACGGGACATCACGGCGAGGGCATCGCTGGGTTGGTTCGGGGTGGAGAAAAAAAGTTGGGTATCATCAGCATACTGATGATACCCCACCCCGAAACCACGAATGATCTCGCCCAGGGGCTTCATATAGATGTTGAACAGGAGGGGCGAGAGAACTGACCCCTGAGGAACTCCACAAACAAATGTGGTGTTAGGTACCACCTCTATATCACTTTATATCCATTTTCCTTAACTCTGACATATTCTTATATAGTCTTCTGTTCCAAATATTTTTCCAATCTTTATCGTTTATTTCTCCTAAATCTGTTTCCCAAATTAATTTTAAAACTTTTGCTTGATCTTCTAGTTCAATTAATATTCTGTATATTTTCCCAATTCTTCCTTTACCTATATATTTATTTTCCTCACTTTCTTTTCAAATTTTGTTAACTTTCACCTCAATTTTTTCTTCCATTTTTATCCATTTCTCTAATTGTATTAAATCCAACCAATTTAATTTAGTATCTGATAAAACATTCTTTAATTGTATTATATTCTTTATCTTGTTCTTCCAGTCTTCCCATTTATATATATAATTTTTTAAAAATTTACTAATCCACTCTTTCAATTTAATCTTAGGGAATTTCTCCATTTCTACCACCGCTGTTAAATTCCTGGCATTAACTGATATATCCATTTATTCCATAATTCTATCATTTTTTTTAAAAAGGGATTTTGAATTCTCTTAACGATTTTTAAATATCCTTTTTAAACCAATGTTACCCTTAATTCCTTCAATTCTATATTGCTCCATAATAAATCTCTGCTATAATATCTGAGACCACCCTTAATTGATTAGCTACCCAATAATTTCTAACATTTGGAAGACCCAGCCCACCCTTTTTAATGGTTCATACCATAATGCTTTGCTTATTCTTGCTCTCTTACCTCCATTACAATACACCTCCAGCAATCTCTGTATTTCCTTTAATTCTTTATCCGAAAACTTAATTGGGATCATCCAAAACAAAAAATTAATTTTTGGTAAAACTTTCATTTTTATTGCTGCAATTCTTCCAAACCATGAAAATTTTACTTTTCCATATTTATTCATTTTATCTTTTATATCTTTAACTTCTCAATTTATCTTCTTTAATTCTTGAATATTTTTTGGGATGTCAATACCTAAATATTTGATACTATCTACTATTTTTAATTTATATTTTTCTTTCAATACATCCATTTGTTCTTTACTAAGGTTATATAACATCATTTCTGATTTTTCCCAGTTTATTTGGAATCCACTATATTTCCCAAATTCATTCAAATGTATACCTTTTCTATATGGGATTTTGAAATGTTAATAATGAATCATCTGCAAATAAATTTATTTTAGTTTTCTTATATACATCAAATAATTAATCTGTCCTGATTGCATTTGCCAAAACCTCCATCAATAATACAAATAGAACTGGGGATAAGGGGCAACCCTGTCTCATTCCCTGTCTTAAGGTTATTGTCTCTGCAACACCATCATTTATTCTTGCCTTATTTTCTGAGTATAGTTGATTGATCACCTTTCTAAATTTGTTTCCAAAGCCTAACCTCTATTAATATCTTCAATATAGGCCATTCCACACAATCAAAGGCTTTAAAAATGTCTAATGCTAATAAACCAGCCTTTAATTTTTGATTCTTTATGTAATAACCTATATTACCCTTCTTACTACATCTGACATTTGTCAGCCTCTTATAAATCCACACTGATCATTTCTAATATAATTCTCTATAAATGTATTCAATCTATTTGTCAATATTGCTGTAAAAATCTTAGCATCCTGGTTGATAAGGGATATTGGTCTATATGATCCTGGGTTTGTAAGATCTTTATTACGTTTCACTATCAATTCTATCAGATTGCTTCCATGAACTTGGAATAATTTTACCTTCCATTATTTTATTAAACATTAACCTCATCCTCGGCACCAATAATCCTTTAAAATTTTTATAATATTCTGCGCCTAGTCCATCTAACCCTAGGGCTTTACCTATTTTCAATTTATTAATAACTTCCAGTATCTTCTCTTCTTCTATTAGTGATTCCATTATTTCTTTATCATATTCTCGAATTTTACAGTTTAAATTCTTTTCTATATATGCCTGACTTTCCTTCACATTTCCTTCCCCTTATATAACTTTTCAAAAAACATCTGAAATATCAACAATTTTTCTCTCATCACATTACATCTTTGTCCCTTTTCGTTCTTTATTACTCCAATCAGGTTTTGGCCTTTTTAATTTGTGTGGCTCTAGCCAACATTCTAGAATTTTTATTACTATTTTCATAAAATTCCCTATATAAATAAATTCAATTTCTTTGAACATGTTCTAACTCAATATTTTGCAACTCTTTTCTTTTAGTTGATAATGTTAGAATTTTTAGGTAAAAGCTCTGAGTTTTCTTCAGATTTTTTTTTTGTCCTATGGGACAAATATTTTCCTAGTTTGGTCTTTAAAGAGGCTATGATTGGATCTATGTCCAAATATTTTTAACAGGTAAGATTTTACACTTTTCACTATTCCAGACAAATGGTTGGGAATCCCACAACTTCTGTGAAATGTTTCTTATAGTACACAAGTTACTACTGTGAGATCTGCATTTGGTTTTGACGATACCAAAAAAGACTATCATGATGAAGATTTTCATAATTTTCTGTACTGATAGTATTTTCGTTCTAAAAGGAACTTCTTGTTCTATAGAAATCAGGAGCTAATGCTGCTTTTGTTCTATCCCAAACCCAAGGGAGCATCTGTAAAGGAATAATATTAATTGGACAAGTGTAGAATGATCGAATCTACTTGGGATAAGAGGAATTCCAAGTAAGAGATGTTTTGTTTGTACATTTCCAGCAAGCTATGTTGGACCATAAGTCAGCAATGGCTATAAATTCCAGAAGGATCAAGATCCACAGCTGGAATTCTATTGACTTTTCTCATTAGTGAATTCAGAGGTGGGTACTCCCTCCTCAAAAGAGCTAAATTCTTTTCTGCCTACTGGAACAAGGGAGCCTATCCTATGATTCCTTTCTATAGAAAAAGAATATTCTTCTATTTTCAAAATTAGCCTTATTTCAAAACAAGCCAAAATAAACATGTAGTCACTGTCAAACGAAATGTGTACTTAATTGAGAAAAATACTTTCTACACCATACTGCTTTCGAAATCATTAAATCTGCACTTACATTACAACACTGATACAAATACATGCTATTCTAACAATGGTGATTATTTCTATTCTGAGCTACCTGTTTAGTGTTTTGAGATACATTTTAAAAACATACACTGGCAGAAGTTTGTAACATTCCTCTTTTGTATTCTAAAGCTCTTTAGTTAGTTCTAATAGATTGGTTCAAGTTAAAAAAAACGTTGAAAAGAGGCAAGTGGATTACTCTTTATTACTGTTAGCATGTCTAAGGAAAATGTAGATGCAATATAATAAGAAAATAATTCTAGGATTTTGGCAGATAATTTGGGTTTTCAAAACTGCTTGTGGAGAATGAGAACAAACACTCCAAAAACAGGTGAAACTAGAACTTCCTACCAATTGCCATCAGACGAGAATCCACATGATGATAATACAGGTATGTACAAGGCTCACAGAAATTTTCAGGGCCAGTCCTTGACAGTTGTACTGAAACCAGTTAAGCGGGTTTTCCATTCAGAAAAGAGAAAGTGGTTTCCTTTCTGCCGCCTATTTCTAATCACAGCTTCCTTCTATTATATCATCCAGAATCCTCCTGGAAAAAGGAAAGAAAAAAACAACACATGAGCACAATTACAAATCTGTCAAACTGCTGGCACAACCTACAACTTGTTATTGGCAAAAAAAAAAAAAAAAAAAAAAGTCTGCTTCAAAAGGGTAAGGCAGAACCCGCATAAGAAAGAATACAATGTATTGATCAAAATATCTCAAGCTAGGACAGAAAAGCTGAACCACAGTATGAAACCCACTTGACAGCGAGGGCTAGTCTCTTTGTCGCTACTTCTACCTAGAGGGTTTGCTGCCAGTTAAAGTGGGACGGGCAAAGGGATGTGCTCTGCCTCGAATTCCTGTAGAAAACTGGGTATGAATTCAAATGAAATAGGCCAAGACGATTTACTCCAGCTACATCAGTGAATTTCAGTGATATATTCCAGGTGTTCTGAGCAGTAACCATTACAGCTACATACTTGCTAAAACTTACTTTTGCTCATCAGAGAGTTCAAATTCTTCTAGAGTTGTCTTGGCGAACATTGAAGTTGATTGTATACCGTATTCAGCAGTCAGCTTTACTAGTTCAAGTGCTTTATCCGCTTGGTTACTTTGTTTAATACAATTGAACATTTCTTTCACTGTCAAATCGCTGCATAAAGGAAAAAGGGATATGGATACTGCAGTGGCATCTGTAACATAGTTTAATGGGAAAACATTTTATCTGCCAAGTTATAATGGTAACTACCTAGAGATGGTAAACTACCTGGAGATTGGGAGGGGGGAAATTGGGAGAATAAGTTGAATAATTAATAAACTATTGTGATGTGAGAAAATTCAGTTCTTTCTGAACCAGATAACCCAGTATTTATTGTAAATAACACTAAAGGCACCTCTTCTTTGTAATCCAAGTACCGTAGTTTCTGGCATATAAGACGACTTTTTAACCCATGAAAATCTTCTCAAAAGTCAGGGGTCGTCTTATACGCCGGGTGCTGAAACTTTAGGGATAGGGCTGGCTGGAAAACCTGGAGTGGATCTTCCATTTAGTCTGCGCAGGGAAAGCGGGACCAATTGGAGTAGAAGCTGCAGTCTGTGATTTTTTACAGGCTGGGGTCTGGGCGTCTTTCCTTCTAAAGTTGAAGAGCAGCTGTAGGCAGGTGGGGAATGCAAGAGCAACTTGAAAGGCAGGTGGAGAATGCAAGAGCAACTTGAAAGGCAGGTGGGGAATGCCGGAGCAGCTGCTTAGCTCTAAGGACACATTTGACTCGAACTGGGCGGGCTGGCTGGAAAACCTGGAGCGGATCTCCCATTTGGTCTTTTTTTTAAAAAATCCCATTTATATCCCGCCCTTCTCCAAAGACTCAGGGCAGCTTACAATTTAAAGCACAAATCAATGTGCTTAGCAATAGCCTTCATTCTATATATATGCCTGCTTATTAGAGCTTTCACCCCCCACCGCACAAGCAGCATTATTACAAAGTCAGCTTATTGCTCCCAACAATCTGAGTCCTCATTTTACCTACCTGGGAAGGATGGAAGGCTGACTCAACCTTGAGCCTGGTGGGATGAGAACCTGCACTAATTGCAGGCAGCTGGTGTTACTTAAGGCTCTGCGCAGGGAAAGCTTTAGAGTGAATTAGGAAAAGTGAAAAAGTGAATTAGGAAAATAGGAAACGGTTGCTGGAATTGGGTATGTGTAGTTTAACGAAGAGAAGGGTGAGGGGTGACATGATAGCAGTGATCCAATATCTCAGGGACTGCCACAAAGAAGAGGGAGCCAAGCTATTCTCCAAAGCACCTGAAAGCAGGACAAGAAGCAATGGATGGAAATTAACCAAAGAGAGAAGCAACCTAGAACTAAGGAGAAATTTCCTGACAGTTAGAACAATTAACCAGTGGAACAACCTGCCTCCAGAAGTGGTGAATGCTCCAACACTGGAAGTTTTTAAGAAGAGACTGGACAGCCATTTGTCTGAAATGGTATAGGGTTTCCTGCCTGAGCAGGGGGTTGGACTAGATGACCTCTAAGGTCCCTTCCAACATCATCATCATCATCATCATCATCATCATCATCATCATCATCATTATTATTATTATTATGATGTTTAATCCACTTGCACTGTTTTATGTTTACATGTTTGATGACAAAAAGCCTTATGTTTATAAGTGACAGTTTTCCTACTAAGTACCTGCATGTCATAAGCATTTGAATTAAAATTACCATATTAAAATCAAATCTGATGTTTTTTAATTTTTATTTGGTGTGCGTTGGAAGAGGGGTAGTCTTATACAGCGAGTATAGCCCAAACCCTATAATTCAACAGGAAATGTAGGGGGTCGTCGTCTTATACGCCCAGTCGTCTTATACGCAGGAAAATACGGTACTTAGATGAGTTCCATTAGCAGGCAGGGATGCGTCTATCCAGCCAAAACATCTTTCATAAAAAGTCTAAGTAGGGAATCTTAATTTGAGAAAAGGACACATTTACTGACAGGAAAGTTTAACTTGAATAATTATATTTTTCTGTTTTGAAAAAAAACTGCTAAAGTAGACTTGTGCCATCACCTTCTGATGATTTACAGTATAAAGGTCATTGCTTTATTTATGCTACGTCAGCACAAGTTTAGGGCTTCAAACTGCCGATCCAAGGTGACAGCACAGCACAGAAAGTAGCAATACTGTAACAAAAGTTTTGAAAGAAAAGGATTGCTGTAGATTATCAATGCAATGCAGCTCAGTTTTCCCTTCAAAGAAAATACTATCACAATGTTCTTTTCTACACTGAAGAATAGACCAAGAAATAGGTATTTTTTTCAAATGCTAATAATAACAGGTAAACAAATACACACTTCCTGTCCCGATGCTACTACTCTGCAGTAACCAAAATATAGAAGTCTTTAAAGGTGAATTAAAAGCTTGAAAGGTTAATTAAAATCTCAGCATTCAAGCAGCGGATGTAAATTTCTACAGAGCATTCAGACTTTATTGCCCCTACAGCTATAGCAATTCCCCTGATATCTCTGCTTGCTCTGCTAACAAAAACATTCTGAGGAAATGAGAAGCTGATATTTGGTGATGGAATTGGGCCATCACCAGACAATGCATGGAAGGAAACAGCACTCTAACCCGGGAGAAAGCTAAGGGTCGAATGAGACTGAATGATAACGAACAAATCAAATCAGAGGGAAAATAAAGATTGATATTTATTATCAGGACTTCTGAGGGGCAAATGTCAAAAGGTAAAAGCTTACCTGGGAACTTGAGAGTATTTTTTAAAAAGCTGCAGCATGTTCCTATTTGTAGATGAAAGAAATAAAAATTACCATTTGAATGTAAAAATGAAAAAAGTATGACTAGAAGTCCGTCAAGATGCCTTATAGGTAGTCCTCAGTTTATAATCATAATTGGGACCAGAATTTCTGTTGTTAAATAAAGTGGTTGTTAAATGATTCATACTCAAATTTACAACTTTTTTTTGCCAGAGTTGTTAAATGAATCACTGCAATTGTTAAGTGAATCTGGCTTCCCCAGTGACTTTGCTTGTCTTAAGACAGCAGGAAAGATTGCAAATGATGCCATGATTAGGTATTCTGCAATTATTGTAAATATATGCCAGCTGACAAGAATCCAAATTTTGATCATGTGACTTTGAGGAATGCTGAGAGTCATTAAGTGCAAAGACCAGTTGTATGTCACTTTTTGCAGTGCAGTTTATTTCATTCACAAATAAATAGTTGTAAGTCAAGAACTACCAGTAAATCTATAATCCCAAATCTTGTTTTTTTGACAAAACAATATAAGTTATGGAGTCAATGAAAAAAAGAACAACTAATTCTCCAAGGAAATCTAAAATCCCACCAGAAAATGAAATAAAGTTATTGAATCAAATAGAATTCCACCTAGGAAAAGTAAAAATGTTTGCAGAATATGGAAATTAAGTAATTTCAACAACAGTTAATATGTAGTGGAACAAAGAGTACTATAAAAACTAGTTTCTCATTGGTGATAACGATCTGGTGATGCTTTTGGAAACAGTTATAGCAATAAAGATGAAACTGGCTCATTAAGTGTGGTAAGCAGCTTCACCCACACCTTTCCCTTGAACAAGTCAATATTTTGCAACAGCAGAAAAAAAAGACCACAATACCTCTATTATGCTGGTAAAAAAACTGCTAGTTATAAAGGCTTTTTTCTGCCTACTACCTGCCTCTAGTCTAAAAGGGAAGCAAAAGAAATGAGACAGCCAGTCAGAGGCCATTAAAGTATTAGTGGACTTTCTGGTGCAACCTTAAAGTATAAGAACAGGCTCCATGCCTTTATCTATTTTCCTCCTGCAGGAACCAATTGAAGGAAAAGGAAAACATAACAATAGATAAGGGTCTAGATTTTTCATTATATTCTCTCTCTCTCTCTTCTCTTCCCCCCTCCCCCAACTTTGGGGCTTAAGTTTTCAATTGAGGGCTCTTTAGAGAAAAAGTTGTACTCCGCTTCTACACTGAATAAATGAGTCAAAGTCAAAGATGGTAACTGTAATTGAGCTAGACAGAAACTTGACTTCTCTGGTTCAGGAACCTGGGGTAAGTTGGTTTATTTCAAGATTTACCTCCACAATGAAATACAAATTATTGGTATTATTTTTTCTTACCAAGCTTCCTGTGTTCTGCCAGCCCTGGCGAAAAGTGTTGTGGTATTATTAAGAGAAGTGTCTTTCCACACAAGTTGCATGTTCTTGCTCTTTAATTCATGGAGAGATTTTATGTTTTCAGCACAGTCAGCAAATGCAACTTGGGTCTGTAAAACATTAAGATATCAAAGCATTTGCAGCCAACAGTAGCGATCTAGCAATGAACATTATTTCAGATCTGAAGCTAAAGTGGTGCTAGGGTTAGGGTTAGGTCTGCTGTGCTAGACAGCCACTTCTTTATAGGAGAAACCACCAACTGTGGCATGCCCACGGGCACTCCAAAATGTCTATAGAAAATAATTAGCACATAATGCTCCCCTACACACATAACCCCCCCCGCCCCGAACACAGGAGTAAGACAATAACTATACTAGACAATCTGTGCTCCCATATTATTTCAGAGATATTTCCTTATTTAAATAGAGAAACAGAATGACCAAGAGTAGAGAAAAATGAGTGGGAGGAGTGACTTCTGAGTAGTTGCCAGTTTCCCCATTGAGTTTCTTACGGAGACTGGCAGAGAGCATTGGAAATCTCCTTTCCTTTCTTTCCTTTCCAGCAGGCAAGGAAATGGTTTCTGTTGGGTGGGAGAGGAAGCAAGGGATTGAAAGACTGGCTAGGAAACTGTCACAGAACTTTGAAAATAAAAATTATGTAATCATAGCAGTAGCCAAATAGCACTGAAGCAGCCACAACGTTCTTAAATTTCATTCCCTTGAAAATTATGGGTCCTGGATTTTGGACGTTCTGTAACTTAGTCTATTTAAGGTTGTTGTTGTTAGTTGCGAAGTCGTGTCTGACCCATCGCGACCCTATGGACAATGTTCCTCCAGGCCTTCCTGTCCTCTACCATCTTCTGGAGTCCATTTAAGCTCACGCCTACTGCTTCAGTGACTCCATCCAGCCACCTCATTCTCTGTCGTCCCCTTCTTCTATTGCCCTCAATCTTTCCCAGCATTAGGCTCTTCTCCAATGAGTCCTTCCTTCTCATTAGGTAGCCAAAGTACTTGAGTTTTAGCTTCAGGATCTGGCCTTCTAAAGAGCAGTCAGGGTTGATCTCCTCTAGGACTGACCGGTTTGATCGCCTTGCAGTCCAAGGGACTCGCAGGAGTCTTCTCCAGCACCACAGTTCAAAGGCTTCAATTCTTTGGCGCTCAGCCTTTCTTATGGTCCAGCTTTCACTGCCATACATTGCAACTGGGAAGACCATAGCCTTGACTATACGCACTTTTGTTGACAGGATGATGTCTCTGCTTTTTAGTGTGCTGTCTATATTTGCCATGGCTTTCCTCCCCAGGAGCAAGCGTCTTTTAATTTCTTGGTTACAGTCCCCATCTGCAGTGATCTTGGAGCCCAGGAAAATAAAATCTGTCACTACCTCCATTTCTTCCCCATCTATTTGCCAGGAATTGAGAGGGCCAGATGCCATGATCTTGGTTTTCTTAATGTTTAGTTTCAACCCAGGTTTTGCACTCTCCTTCTTCACTCGCAACAAGAGGCTCTTTAGTTCCTCTTCACTTTCTGCCATTAGAATGGTATCATCTGCATATCTTAGGTTGTTGATGTTTCTTCCGGCAATCTTAATTCCAACTTTTGATTCATCTAGCCCTGTCTTTCTCATGATGTGCTCTGCATATAAGTTAAATAGGCAAGGTGACAGTATACAGCCTTGCCGGACTCTTTTCCCAATTTTGAACCAATCAGTGGTTCCGTGTCCTCACTGTTGCTTCTTGACCCGCATATAGGTTTCTCAAGAGGCAAATAAGATGGTCTGGTATGCCCATATCTTTAAGGACTTGCCACAGTTTGTTATGATCCACACAATCAAAGGCTTTAGCATAGTCAATGAAGCAGAAGTAGATGTTTTTCTGGAACTCTCTAGCTTTCTCCATGATCCAGAGTATGTTAGCAATTTGATCTCTAGTTCCTCTGCCTCTTCGAAATCCTGCCTGTACTTCTGGTAGTTCTCGATCCACAAACTGCTGGAGTCTAGCTTGTAGAATTTTAAGCATAACTTTACTAGCATGAGAAATGAGTGCAATGGTGTGATAGTTGGAACATTCTTTGGCAGTGCCTTTCTTTGCAATTGGAATGTAAACTGATCTTTTCCAATCCTGTGGCCACTGTTGAGTTTTCCAAATTTGCTGGCAAATTGAGTGTAGCACTTTTACTGGATCGTCTTTTAGATTTTGAATAGCTCAGCTGGAATACTGTCACCTCCACTAGCTTTGTTGTTGTTCAGCTTTTCTAAGGCCCACTTCACTTCACATTCTAGGATGTCTGGCTCGAGGTCAGTGACCACCTCATTGTGATTATCAGGGATGTTAAGCTCATTCTTGTATAGTTCTTCTGTGTAATTTTGCCACGTCTTCTTAATCTCTTCTGCCTCTGTTAGGTCCCTGCCCTTTTGGTCCTTTATCATGCCCGTTTTTGCATGAAACGTTCCTTTCATCTCTCCAATTTTCTTGAAATGATCTCTGGTCCTCCCTATTCTATTGTTTTCTTCTATTTCTTTGCATTGTTCATTTAAGAAGGCATTCTTATCTCTTCTAGCTATTCTTTGGAATTCTGCATTTAATTGGGCATATCTTTCTTTTTCTCCCTTGCCTCCCTTGCCTTTCGCTTCCCTCCTTTCCTCAGCTATTTGCAAAGCTTCCTCAGACAGCCATTTTGCTTTCTTGCATTTCTTTTTCTTTGGGATAGTTTTGGTTGCTACCTGTTGTACAATGTTGTGAACCTCTGTTCTTCAGGCACTCTGTCTAACAGATCTAATTCCTTAAATCTATTTGTCACCTCTACTGTATATTCAACAGGGATATGATTTAATGCATACCTGACTGGCCTAACACTTTTCCCTACTTTCTTTAATTTAAGCCTAAACTTTGCAACAAGAAGCTCATGGTCTGAGCCACAGTCAGCTCCTGGTCTTGTTTTTACTGACTGTATATAGAGCTTCTCCATCTTTGGCTGCAGAGCATATAGTCAATCTGATTTCTGTGTTGACTATCTGGTGATGTCCATGTGTAAAGCCGTCTCTTGGGTTGTTGGAAAAGAGTGTTTGCTATGACCATCGTCTTCTCTTGACAAAATTCTATCAACCTGTGCCCTGCTTCATTTTGTACTCCAAGGCCAAACTTGCCTGTTATTCCGGTTATATGTTGGCTTCCTACTTTAGCATTCCAATCTCCCATATGATAAGGACATCATTTTTTGGTGTTAGTTCTATAAGGTGCTGTAGGGCTTCATAGAACCGGTCAATTTCATCCTCTTCAGCACTGGTGGTTGGGGAATAGACTTGGACTACTGTGATATTGAATGGTTTGCCTTGGATTGGTACATTGGTTCATTGGTTCAAAAATTATTTTCCTATGATGCACAGTTTCACACAGTTAAAGGATACTGGAATGAGAATTTTAATATTATATAAATATGCTATAAGATACCTATATTGCTTTCTTTTTATAATATTATATGGTAGTTAGTATTGCAGGGTTCCCAGCCCTGGGCTATGGACCAGTAGCACTCCATGGTGCACCAGAAACTGGGCCATGGAAACAAGTAAAGCCCTATCCACCCATGCATGGAATGCAGTCAGCGTGTGAAACCACGGTCCCTCCAGTCCTCAGAAAAACCTCCATGGAACTGGTCCCTGGTTCCCATAAGATTGGGGGCCACTGATGTATTGTACATATAATTTCCAATATCTTTTTGGCATGCACTGGGCATTTCTATTGCACTAGATTTGAAATGATTAACTTATTATATGATGAATCATAAACCACCTAGGAAGATTACTTTTTCTATTAATAGGTAGCTATGTGTTAGGAATGAAGTGTATGAAGATGAAATATGCCAAGTGAAGAAGTTTTAGGAAAGCAAAGGAAAAGAATAAGATTTCTTCCAGTGGCTTGCTCTGCTGAGAAAATAGAGGAACTTCCCTAATGTATATTGTTTTACTGCAAACATGGATATTATTGCAATTCCATCAAAATAAATCCTGCAACATTTTTCTGTGTTTTGTTACAATAAGAAATAGTAAGGGCAGGCCTCCTGGATTCATTTCAGCACTAGCTAATACATGCCATTGACCTCTGCAATTTTTATAAGTGTTAACATAGAGCTCTACCACCTTTTTTGTTTGGCGAACCGGAGGGAAAGGGAGAGGGAAGCATTTCATGTGCATGCATACAAATGAGTCCATGAGCACATGCGACGCAAACGGGATGGTGCTGGTGCCCGCATGACACTTGCTAGTACCACCGTTTTTGCTGTGCAGTGCCCCATTTGTATAGTGGCGGTAGCGCTAGCGCAAGTGTGGGTAAGTGTGTGCACATAGTAGTAGGCCGTGGCCCACAGGTTGGGGAACCCTGTATTAACATTTTCCACATCCCATGTTCCATCAAGACTCACCTCCGGAGACTGTATGTCTCTTGCCATAAGAGCCAGAACTTCTTCTACAACAGGGTCTCTGAGACTAAATCCAAATTGCTTAATATCTGGACAGTAAAAAAAGTTATCAGAAATAAAATCATTGCAAGCAGTTCTTGATCAATGAAATTAGAGACTTTACTAAAAGAGATATATGGTTGTTTAATCGTTAAATTCAACTGAATCTAATTAACTATTATTGTGTGGCTACAGATTTGTTGTAAAACACAAAGGCAGGAAAATGTACACACTATATGAAACTTAAGCTAAAGAGAGAGTGACAGATATGTTGTTTTGATGAGCAGTGACATTATTAAACATCCAATCTAACTAGATCTTCTTTCCTACAATGGGATCTGTCACTGGGGATTGCTAAGAAATTTTACAAACTGCAGGAGCGAGTTTGCAATCTGAACAATAAATCTCCAGTCTCATAGAATGAGACACCATGATAAGTTTTCCTGATTCAAGCTGATAACATCACAATGTAGCTCTGATCTAAAGGCATATTCAAATTTAACTGATGCTTAGAGGCAAATCTGCCTAATATTAGTTTTTCTGATTAAATTGGGAAGATGACTTGGTTATAACATTGGAAACAGGAAAACAGTATAATTAACCTTTCCAGATCTGGGGAATCAATTCCAAACAATTGCCAGAATCCAGTGCCTGAAGAAGCAACAGCATTGTTCTAATATTTGGGTAAAATGCCTGAAGGGAAAAAAATGCAAAATTCTCAATAATCACAGTTTTAAGTATTAAAATTTTAAAGTCACAAAAAATAAATTAACAAATAATACTTACTGATGGAACCAGTTTTTTATACCACTTCAACAAAACATCAAGATGTTCCATCATAGACAACAATTCAAAAAATGACATACTATAGCAAAGAAAGTAAGAAAGAATCCGTTATTAAAACCCTATCAACTTCAACATGAAAAAGGTTACCATGTAATTTTTTCTAAGTTTATGTTCTCACTTTTCAAATAGCTGTAAATAACTTAAAATAAAATCTTAATGTTATGAACCTCAAAGAAAATGCAGGTAATAGTATAATTACCTAGCTCTACCTAGCAAAATTAAAATCGACTGCTGGTAAAACTTCACCTATAAATTTGGAATTAGATCACTGTTTACTTCTTACTAGATATTGTTATTGTAGCCATTCTAATGTAAGAAATTTTAAGCCTGATATTGTAAAGCTGACATGATCAGGGCTTTCTCTTTGCTCCAATATTATTTCCTGATGGAAAAGCAAGATCTGCAACTTCACGGTTCTCCTGGACTCAGGGCTCCTTTGGGGTGGAAGGACCTTCTAGAGTTAATGATGTCATCACTTCTTCCAACTACTGTAACATGCTGTCCTTAAATCTGCCTGTAAAAAGCACTTCAAAGCAGCAGATGATCCAAAATGCAGCAGCTTTTGTGCTTATTCATTTTGAGAGCACATTATACCTTCCTAGGGCCCTGTACTGGCTACCAATAAACTTCTGGATGTAATTTAAAGTTTGGTTTTAACCTACACGGCTCTCCATGGTCTGTTACCAGGTTACTTTCAAAACTGTATTTGTCACCTAGAATCTGCCTGCCCTACACAATTGTTCCAAGAAAAGTATCCTGTGATATCTCCCTGTGGAAATTTTGTTTATGACTATAAGTGATTTCTATAATTATGAATTCTAAATAACAATTACTAATAAAAGTTCTTCTGTGACATATCTCCCAACATTATCCTGTTGTCTGCTTTCTCCAACATGCTATGTAGCCGATAAGCAAGTTGAACATCCTTCAGTTCCAGACACTGCAATAGAGGTACAAAATATCAATCCTTGAATCCAAGCAATAGCAATTATTCTGCTACACAGAATGTCATTTTAGCAAGAAGCACAAAATCCTAATTCATTTTATAAAGGATTACAAGTTAGTAAAATATCTTAGGATGAGGGGCAGGTGGCAGGTAAAATTAAAAGACTTAGATGAAGTGCAAAGCAGAACTGATCTTTTTGACATCTTATTTTCTGGATCAGCAGAATAGCAAAGTTTTGGTGGTCTCACATCAGATTCCAAGATTATTCCACAAATTTTCTACAGAGAGCATATATTATTTTAAAAACTGCTTTTAAATCTAGCTAATACATAGCCAGAAAGCTACTGAAATATATAAGGTAAGGTAAAAGTTCCCTTGCACATGCATGCTAGTCGTTTCCGACTCTAGGGGCCGGTGCTCATCTCCGTTTCAAAGCCGAAGAGCCAGCGCTTGTCCGAGGACGTCTCCGTGGTCATGTGGCCGGCATGACTAGACGCCAAAGGCGCACGGAACGCTGTTACCTTCCCACCGTAGTGGTCCCTATTTTTCTACTTGCATTTTTACGTGCTTTCAAACTGCTAGGTTGGCAGAAGCTGGGACGAGTAACAGGCATTCAACTGTTATGTGGCACTCGGGATTCGACCCACCAAACCTTCTGTTTGACAACCTCAGCGTCCTAACCCACTGAGCCACTGCGTCCCTTACTGAAATATATATTTACATTTAAACAAGTGTGAATGTGTATCTACCCCAACATACAGAAATCAAGTCCACTTACTGTTTTCATTGCTCTTGGAAAGAAGTGGACTGGAAAAGAAGTAGTGATTATTAATTTTGAACATTCTCTAGCAATCCAAAAGAGAGTTTCTTAGGATTACTGAAACAAATTCAAAGGGCTCAAAAACAATTCAACAAATATATCATGTCAAAGAATTCTAGCACATTGCTTCTCAAACCAACATACCATTTAAAGCCATAATTACATAGCATTTAAATATTTAAGGCTTTGAGCACAGGATACAAGTAACTGTATCCTAATCAATTATTGAAAACACTGAATACTAACACTATGCTAACATATTACATTTCTTCATGCTTGACTAAACCCTACTGTACTGTACTAACTACGACTGACTGGTTTGTGTATGTCTGATTAAGGTAAACTATAGTCATAAAACATCACATCCGAATTCCTCAAACAGACTAAGCCTAAATCAAACAAGCACAGTATGGCTAAGCACATAAAGTCAGCCTTACCCTGAAGGTACATGAGGTATGCTGAGGTATTCAACAACAGGAGTTATCTTCCTATTGCACAGAAAGCCAGAGAGGCATTCTTTATTTTTTTTAAAAAAATGGGTGAGAAAAGCATTTTAGAATGAAATTCGAGGATAAGAATTGGACCATACGGCTTTATCACAAGTGAAAACATAAAACAATGGAACAAAATGATTAGATAATCTGGCCACATCAAGGACTAGTTCATTATTTTATACCTCTTTCTTATAATTGGAGGATTCATTGTTTAACATCCTAGCCTCCTTTCAAAAACGTCTAAGAGGCATAGACAACAAATACTGTTGACACAATTTATTTACATATTAATTATTCAGAATAGAAACAAATGCCAAGAAACATTGCTTTTTATTAGCTAACTCTCATATAATTTCAAAAATTACCTATGTCATACATTAGTCATGCCCTATGCAAAACTGCTATGAAATAAAAGAAGTACATACTATCATCTGGATCTTGAGGATAAAAAGTTTTTCTTTCAATTTCATTTAGTGTAGCATATAGCACATGGGACTGGGATTCAGCAAATCCAGCTGTATAACAAAAAACAGAGTTTATTGAACTAGTGTTATTAAAAGGCAGATAAAATATTTTTCTATGAAAATGAGATCAGACTGTGAGGTCAGGTGCAACAGATAAATTAAATGGCAAATTATAAGCAGATTGTTAGAAAGTTTTCATAATAATTTTGCTTATGATTGTTGCTCATAATAGAAGAAACTAGTTGGGCTTCATATCACTGCAAAATCTGACTAGTTATTATGACTCAATGTACTGAGGCTTTAAAACAGGGGTGTCAAACTCAATTTCATTGAGGGCCACATCAGCATTGCGGTTGCCCTCAAGGGGCCAGGTGGGTATGGCCAGGGTGGGCATGGCCTACTGGGTGGGCGTGGCTAGAGTGCGTATGGCCTACTGGGTGGGCATGGCCAGCTCTAAATCGTTCACATCAAGGGGGCCTATGGGGGCCTGGGCAGGAGTGGGACAGATCTGAGGGTCTCTGGCAGAAGGAGGGTCTCTGGGCCAGGGCCAAGGCAGTGGGGGCCATTCCCTCACTGTTTCCAGGATGGCTTTGCGGGCCGCATGAAACCACTTTGCGGGCCGGATCTGGCCCCCGGGCCTTGTGTTTGACAAGTCTGCTTTAAAACAACAAAATAGTACATTAAAATCAGTTGGGGGGGGCACCAAGGGAAGCTCAGCCAATCTCAATGTATACATGGTTGTACTTTAACAATTACAAAGGTTCATTCATTTGTATGGAAATGCAAATGGACTTAATTGTCCTGATTGTCTCTGAATCTCTCAAGGACTTTCAGAACCATGCATTATAAATTTCTGCTAAATATAATGTAATTAAAAAGAGGTTCAATATTTCAACATTTTATTTTAGAGTTTATTATGAAAAAAGATCCAGACTCAGATGAAAGAAAAAGATCCACACACCCAGAGCAAATCTGAAGCAAATTCTATGCAGCAAAAGCCAGGAGAGATATTATTCCAACAGAATTTTATACAAATTCACAAGACTATAAAAACAGACACTACATACCAATGTTATGTGACATGCACAGCAAATGGTAATATGTTGCGAGGCTAGGTTCTGAAATAAATACATAACAAATCAAAGCTGAACATGATTGACATACAAAAATGTATTACATTGTATTAGATGTATGTAACATTTCATATCAAGGATAATATTTGAGTTAATGACTTGATATAATTTAAAAGTAAAATTGATTATTTTTCACAAAGTAATGTTTCCTCTTCCCCTTAAAGATATAAGAGAGGCAATCTTTGAAACCTCCCAGGGGGACTATATTGAAGATGTTGGTGTGTAGGGGGGAGATGGGGGATGTGATCTCAAGTTAGAATTTATATTTGGTTTCCTTTTTATGCTGCTTTATTTATCCTTTTTGTGATACTGCTTTTAAGGTACTGTATTTAACAGAATAGAAAAAAAGTTGGAAGGGACCTTGGAGGTCTTCTAGTCCAACCCTCTGCTCAGGCAGGAAACCTTATACCATTTCAGACAAATGGCTGTCCAGTCTCTTCTTAAAAACTTCCAGCATTGGACATTCACCACTTCTGGAGGCAGGTTGTTCCACTGGTTAATTGTTCTAACTGTCAGAAAATTTCTCCTTAGTTCTAGGTTGCTTTTCTCCCTGATTAGTTTCCATCCGTTGCTTCTTGTCCTGCCTTTTGGTGCTTTGGGGAATAGCTTAACTCCCTCTTCTTTAGGGCAGCCCCTGAGATATTGGAACACTGCTCTCATGTCACCCTTAGTCCTTCTCTTTATTAAATTACACATACCCAATTCCACCAACTGTACTTTGTATGTTTTAGTTTCCAGTCCCCTAATAATCTTGGTTGCTTTTCTCTGCAGTCTTTCTAGACTCTCAACATCTTTTTGTATGCCTTTTTAAAGGAATTTTATTGAAGTTTATTATTATCAGTTAAACAATAACTTTGTAGGTCAAAATGGATGAATAATTCAAAATAGAGAAATATTACTACTCAGGTTTAATACAGAAAGAGTATTGGATTAATCTTACAGACTGCATAAAATTCTTACCTATATTTAGTGCTCTCATCTCATTCAAGACCAATCTAGCCTTAGCCCGGGGTACCTTACCACACTGCTTCAATGCTTTCAGGATAGTATTAAAAGTTAGTAGATTTGGTTGTGTATCCTGTTCAGCCATCTGTCTCAGTAGGTCCTATTAACCAAAATATCAAGAAATTGATTTAACTTTTATGTAAAAATAATGTTCCTGTTCCTTCAAATTGTGTATTTGTATTTTGTCCCCCTACACAAGTCCTTAGCATTTACACGCATATTTGTTTAATGCCATTCTAGAATACTATCAACCATATCCTTCTATAATTACATTGATCATTTAAAATGTATTATTATAAAGATAAAAGATAAATCTGGCATAGAAAGTAAAATTGATAAAATAGGCAGAATCCCCCAACACTAAATATAGCACAAAATTAACACTCATAATTAGTTAAATAAGTGCTTAAAAATACTAGTATCCAAGAAAGCTGTCTGACCACAGCTGAAGGGAAGTAGACAGCGGGTAAACCTGAGGAAGTTGCTCCTCAGAAGTAGAAAAGACCCTTTTTCTTGTAACCAGTCTCCTTGTGTCATCTGGAAATTACTTGGAAATCAAATTTCATTAATTGTATTGCTTTAAATAAGCTTTTTTCAAGATGTAGTTTTGAATAAGATTTCCAGAGTTTGTGACAATTCTAGGTTCACTGAGCTTAACAATTGTAGAACATGTTTTTTCTGTCTTGGGGCCAAGCTGATTATTAATCAAGATCTGCTATTATCACTATTTTTTTTGAGAAAAAACACCTAATAAGGGCTAATTAATAACAAAATATAAGCGCTTTATCAAAGTTAAGTACAGTAACACTGAGCTTTTTGCAACAACGTATCTGTTTACAACATCCTTAACATGTGCAATTCAATTAGAGCCCTTTTCTACAATCTCAAAAGCAAGCCCTTTCAACTGACCCTCCCCCCAAGTCTCAACCTGTTTCTAATATATAGTGAAGTAATTTAACTTATATACTACCAGGAGCCATTTATAAGTTGGGTGATCAATAAATTTTATTTATTTAGACAGACCTTCGTTCGTTTCGCCGGGACCTTAAAACTTGGTTGTTTGATCTTGCTGGTCTGGACTGAGGGGGTTTTAATTTAATTTTAATTTAATTTTAATTTGTTTAATTGTGGGCTAGTCTTATTTAATTCTATTTTAAAGTGTACTTATTATATTGTTTTAACTCGCCCTGTAAACCGCCCCGAGTCCTTCAGGAATAGGGCGGTATATAAAATCAATTAAATAAATAAATGCAATGAGAACGATCTCATCAAATTTGATGCTGGGTTTGACTTGATGTATTCTGCAGTTTTATGCAAGGTAATATATTTGTTTGTTTCTACAAGTAAATTATAAGATAAAACTGGGTCTTGGGGAGGTAAAAAAGTCATGAATACACAACTGAAGCTCCTCTCCTTCTCACATGCATTGAATGCATATGCCTCATATTGGAATTTATGTCATTATAATTTGTACTGATCATTATATAAAAGAAGTTACTCCGTCTCACCAATGAGGACATATTATTAAAACCTTTGATGTGATTACACAGAATTTTTATATATAAAACCATAGAATATTAGAAATTGAGCAAATGTGGATGATACCTAACTATAAAAGTGCATTAATAATAAATTTTAATAAAACAATGATTTAACTTTAGCTACATATTTACTATGAAAAAGTTCAAATCAACAGTTTCTCCTTACTTCAATACATGCCCATTTCTCAATGTATTTTTCCTTAACTTCTATAGCTGCTAAAATAAGTGTATTGAAGACGCTCACATCAGCTGAAACAAACAGAAAGTCAGTTACACCATAAGAAATAGCACGTTTATTGTTTGTATTATAGTTGAAGCAGTCAGTATATCTTTATATTATGGTTGAAGCAGCTCAGTGTAAGGCGTAATTCTCATGTGAGCCAGGTCCCAGAAAGCCAGCCACTTGCCAGCAATGGTGGGACACAGATAACTCACACTCAGCTCCCATGATTCAGCTGAGGTCCGTACCCCTGCGCCATTCATCATTGCTGCAAACAAATGCTCCAACAGTCAGAAATCCAGTACTATATCTAGAGAGGGGAGGCACGCATTAAGACCACAAGCAGCATTGCCATGTTATCAGTTATATCTCTGTTCCCGCCTCTCTTCTCACTTAAAGCATGGCCACTTATTTGTCAAATTTAGAGATGCTCATCTCACACACAGTGGCAATAAAGCCTCCTATTGAAACAATTAAAACAATGAACATAGATAAAGAGACCATAAGCGGGAGAATATTACATATAATACAGCCAACACATTTCCATATATCCCCAACTTGCTGAAAAAAATCAAGCTACATTTTAAGGGCTTTCTGAAAGGCTCCTGAGGCATGTTGTCCAGAGGGTTTCAGCAGAAAAGGCTCACCTTTTAAGTCCCATCAGATGGGACCCACAACATTCCTCTCCTTCCAGATGGGACGGGTAGATGTAATTGGGAAGGGGAAATCCCTCAGATAATCTGACCTATGCCATGTGGGGGTCAAAACCAGCACTTTATACTGGAGCTGAAAATAAACTGGTAGCCAAAGCAGCTCATGAAGCAGAGGTGTAACATATGTCCTCTTAGGGACCAATAGAATTGCCCATGCCACTCCATTTTGTACTAGCTGACACTGCTGGTTATCCTTCAACAGCAGCCCCATGTACAGTGCATTATAATAGTCTATGCAATGGTGACCAGGGCAAGGTAACTGTGACAAAAGCCTCATGGTTCAGAAATGGACACAATTGGCAAGCAATACAAAGTTGTGCAAAAGTCCTCCTTGGCTCATCCTTAGTGGCAGATGAGCTCTCTCACTGGTTTCTTATACTGTAGATATTAAATAAGAGTGGGGAAAGAATCAAACTTTGCAGGAGCCCACAAAGTAGAGGCCAAAGGCAGGATCTTTCACTTCCAATCAGCACCAACTAGCATTGGCTTCTGAGGAAGGAAGAAAACTAACACAATACTATGCTGCCCACTCTCAATCCCCAAGGTTGATTCAGAAAAATACC
>JAKJMR010017803.1:0-15140 GCA_024449315.1 Daboia siamensis
AAAAAATGGATCCAGGAAATTACAGACCTATCAGCCTGACCTCAATACCTGGGAAGATCTTGGAAAAGATAAGCAACGAATCAGCAAGCGCCTAGAGGCAAAGAAAGTCATTAGCAAAAGCCAACATGGCTTTGTCAAAAACAGATCATGCCAGACAAATCTTATTTCATTCTTTGACCAGGTGACAAAATTAGTGGACTCTTGTTTCCTGGATCCATTTTTTCCCTTTTTTGAAGATGGGAACTACATCAGCTCTTTTCCAATCCTCTGGTAGTTCCCCAGAAACCGTTTTATAGTTTTCCTCTTTTTCTCAGCTGAAAACAATAGGAAACTCCTGTCAGAGCTCTGAGGCTACAGAGAGGACCAGGATTAAAGTAAAGTACTTGATTGATTTATGTGTTGGTTCCAACAACAACTTCATGTCTTTGGTGTGTTTTAGATACCTCAATAACCTTTTAACACATGTCCAATGAAACTGTTTTGCCTTGCCTACATGTCGTGATAAAAGATTAACACTAAGTGCAATGTCGGGTCTAGTCCAACTACTAATATATAACAGCGACCCAATGACTGAGCGATATAGTGTTTGATCTTCGAACTCAGGACTTGGTTCATGTGTCAAATTGTGAAAATCGGTTTGCATGGGTATACTCACAGGCTTAGCATCCTCCATGTTGCAGTGATGTAACAGTTGTTCAATCTTCTCTTCTTGTGTGAGACTAAACCCCTTCTGAGTTTTGACAATTTGAACACCTAAATAAGTGTTGATACATCCTAAAGACTTCAATGTGAAAAACTTTTGTAAAGCTTTAGCAAAAACCTCACTCATCTGCTTATTTGGACCAATATAAACAATATCATCGACATAAACAAGAATTATCTCATACCTATTACCGGATCTTTTAGTAAACACGCATTCATCTGTTTCGGACTTAATAAAGCCCATTGAATTTAGTTTGTCAGAAAGACATAAGTACCACATTAAACCAGACTGTTTCAGACCATAAAGACTTTTGTGTAGAAACCAGGTATCCCCTTCTTGCTGTCGAAAACCTGGAGGACCTTTCACGTAGATGTCCTCGTCAAGATCAGCGTGTAGATAAGCCGTTTCAACGTCGAACTGAAAAACCTCTAGGCCAAGGATAGTTGCAGTGGCTAATGCAATTTTCACACTCTCAGTCCGCACTGTGGGTGAGTATGTATTTGTATAGTCCTCAGGATAACGTTGAGCGAAACCCTGGGCTACGAGTCTGGCCTTGTACAACGACTCACCATTTGGCTTCTTTTTGATCCTGTAGACCCATCGAGTGCCAATAATTTTCTTGTTTGCAGGAGGGCTTGCAGGTGTAAACACTTGGAGTTTCTTTAGACTGTCCATTTCAGCCTGCATTGCCTCAAACCATTTATCTTGTTCTGCCTCTGGAAGATGTTTGATCTGTGTGAACTTCTCAGGTGGAAGTGTAACATTACAAATCAAAGGTACAGGAGTTTTTGTTACTTGCCACGAATAACGTTTTGGAGGGATTCCCTTTGTGGTCCTCTTGGAACGTCTCGGACCAACCGTCCATTCTTCTTCCATGTCGTCCTCGTCTTCATCATCGTCGCCGGCAGCAACATCGACGGCTTGCGAAGACGGAACAGTAGGTTGAGAAGAACTCGTGGAAGGGACAACCTCCTGTGAATCTTGACCATCAGGTTGTGTGGCATCAGCAACATCATCTCTAGGAAAATAAACTCCAGGATCATTAGAATGAATCCTGGACCAGTCAGCATCTTCCTCAAAAGTAGCAGATTGTGAAACCACAATAACATGATGAGAGTCAATGTATTTGCTCCATTTTGAATTATCGTCAATACCCATAAATCTCATCCTTTTTGCTGCAGGACCCCCTTTCTTTCTTTGGGCTAAAGGTATATTGACCATAGCATAGGAACCAAAAAATATGGAGATGTGAGAGATCAGGCTTGTGTCCATACAACATGAAATAAGGGGTCTGATTTATCACACTACTCCAAGTACGGTTGATGATATGGTTAGCATATTTGATAGCTTCACCCCAGTATGGAAGACCAAGGTTGGCGTCTTCAAGAAGGCAACGCATCATGGTTTGCAAAACCCCATTTCTGCGTTCTGCCACTCCATTCTCAGCTGGAGTATAAGGAGCAGATGTCTGATGTACTATCCCATTCTTACGCATCCAGTCCTGGAAACGCTGAGACATGAATTCAGCACCGCGATCACTCTGGATTCTGGCAATGTTGACCTCGAATTGGGTATAGATAAGACTAGCAAAGTCTTTAAAGATCTGAAAGGTCTCAGATTTTTCTTTCATAGGATATACATATCCATATCTAGAATAATTATCAACGATTGTCAAGAAATACCTTTTACCACCAAGTGTTGGTGCAAAAGGACCAACTATGTCAGTGTGTACCAAATCAAAAATGCGTGTTGACAGGCGTGTAGCGTGCTTTGGAATTGCTGCTGCCTTGGATTTGGCTTTCTTGCAGACAGCACAGTCCAAGAACACCTTACACCCCTTTAGATCCAAACCTCTTGCGAACTCTGGCATCTTCTTCAGAACACGGAAGCTGGCATGACCCAATCTTCTATGCCACTTATGGATACACCTGGAATGCAAAGGTTTACCTGTTAGTGAATTCTCAACATAAGCATTTTTATTAGGAGCCCCAGGCTTGCGGTGAGCAACCTGTGTCTTTTTTGTATTTTTATTATCTTTAGGAACCTTTGGAGTAGCAACAGGATCTCTCTCTGAGACGTCTCTCTCTGGGCCTGTGCTTTTTGGAACGTGTATACTTGCCTGCTTTTGCTGCTTAGACTTTGGTTTTATGTAATAAACACCACCAATCAACACAGTTTCAGCAACAATATCTCCATCTTTGACTATATAACTTGCTTTTTCAAGATGGTGGACCTGAAAATGAGAAAACCTAGACAAATGACTCTGACTAAGCAAATTACTACTAGCAGACGGAACGTAGTAAACATCTGGAATGAGAGCACCGAGCTCTTCAATATAAACAGTTCCTTTTCCCATGACCTGAACAGGATGATTTGAAAAAGAGTAAAGTTCACGAAGTTCAGGTTCAGGCTCGTGCAGCTCTGTGTACAGCTCTTTTCTGTAGGTAACATGTAATGCTGCTCCACTGTCCAAAGTCCAAAGAAGTCGTCTGTCATACTCTGGTTGAGGCTGTGGATCGTTGGACACAACCAATGTGACAAGTGGAGCTTGTGGATCACGCCTGGAACCACGACCACGACCTTGTCGTCCGCCTCTACCTCTGCCTCCTCTGGAATCTGTTCCTCTGGGCTGGTATGTGACGGGCGCTGGAACTCGTTGGGGACAATCCCGGGTGGCATGTCCCACACGATTGCAGATGTAGCATCTTGGCATCCTTGGAACGTAGGCCCTTCCACGGAAGGCACGCCTCACTGGAGCTCTTGATGTAAGTGGTTCCCTTAAATGTGGCACAGCTTGCATAAGTGCCTCTTCTTCAGTTAAAATTCTGCATACATGATCTACTGTGCGTTGAGCAATAGGCACTTGATTGATCTTGGAAATGGCATCTTTCCACTCATAATTCAAAGAATTGATGATAATGCTGATCATTTGAAAATCATCAATAGGATAGCCTTTTTCACCAAGTTCTTTTCTAATACCTTTCATTTTAGTCAAATGTGCTCCAATATGTTCACCAGGTTTCAATCTGGAACCATGGAACTCAGACAAAAGTAAACATGTAGACTCAATGGATGTAGGCCGGTAACATGCTTCTAATTGAGCCCAAATCTGCTGGGCAGTTGCATCATGTGAAAACGTGAGCTGCAATTCAGTGTCCATTGACATCAATAATGTTGTGCATGCTCTATTATCCAAGTCCCATATGTCAGGAGTCCATGGCTGGGCAGGAGGATTAAACACCATCATGTGAGTACCTTCTCTGCGTAGCAAAAGTCCAACCTCACTGACCCATGCCCTGTAATTCTGTCCTGACTTCTTTAATTTTGAGTCACCAGCCAGTGGTACAATAGAAGGTATTTGATGAGGGACATACAATTGAGGTACTGGCTGTGCAGGTCTTTGAACTGGTATTCCACTCTGGCCAGCAGGAGGCGCTGGCGCTGGGGCAGGTGCAGTAGCATAACCTGCAGATGACACTGGCCTTCGCATATAAGAACCTGGTGGCAATTGCATGTGGGCTGAATATAGCTGTGCTCTGCCAGGTAGAGGGGCTTGCATAGAAGCAATATTAACAGGAGAAGCAATAGTAACAGGAATCCTAGCACCATTAGGGGCTGGAGCCTCAGATAACGGCAGAAATCTTGTATCTCTGAGCAAAGATTCCTCCATGGACAGTTGAGAAAGTGAGAGCTCCAATTCACGTCTTATTGCAGCTTCAGCAGTAGATGGTGCTATAACATCAGTTTCAGGCATCCCTGTGGCTCTGTATGTCCTTTGGGACAGCCCATAGTCATGTGACATAGGAGCCTCCGGTTCCCATTCGTCTGGCATGACACTCAATGATGGGCGTGACTTTGGCTTTGGGGAAGAAGGAGGCAATATGGCTTCTTCTTGTGGGTGTGGCAATATGGCCGGTTCTTGCTCATAACACTTCTCATATTGCTGAACCATTGACACATATTCCTTTGCCTGCTGCAAACGCTTTTCAAAAAACCCAATTTGTGCACAGTAGCCTTGCATAGCCCTATCTCGCATAGTTTGCTTGGGGCTTGAAGGAGCAGAAGGAATTTTCTTCGGCTGAACTTTAGGTTTCGCTCCAAGCCTTTGAAATTCATCTTGAGCAGCTACCAGGGAGCTTTGAAAAGTAGAAAAAAGAGTGACTGACCTTGCATCGTCGACAGGAGCAGGTGCATCATCTCCAAGGCGTGTGGCTGAAGCGATCGGAGTCTGTAAAGTTGAAGGGAGTCGCCCCACGGATAAACTCCTAGCCTCCCTTTTCAGCCTCGGCTTCATGTTTCAGCAGTTAATCACCGTTGCCTCACCAGCACTAACTAACTGATAACAGCCGCAGAAACATGCATCTCTAAAGACATAAATCAAACCATCCTTGATACCAAATGTTAAGGTAAAAATCACCTTAGTAGAGGGCGAAGGATCGTGCCTCAGAGAATGCATGATGTGCATGAAGGAAGGAAATAAAACACGACGCATCATCCTACTAAATACCTTTCAATTACAAAAATATACAAACTAAATATATGTGATAAAGAGAGCTAGCTGACTACATCCTAACGTAACAGAGAGTAACAGCAAAAAGTGGTAAAGGACAATAAAGAATAAATGTGAGAAACTTTTTCTAGACATGCGCACTAAACTGTCTGAAACCATAACATATGAGATTCACTATGGTTACCAGATAGGTTATCATAACAGGTGCAGAGAGCAGGGGAAAAGTGTACAGTTAGAAATGAACTTTTCTGACGAACAAAAAAAAAAAAACGTGCAGTGACAGTTTTGTCCTAAATACTCCTCTTATTATATTTTTCTCTAATCCACATTTTCCCAAGGAAAGATTTCTCACACTTAAATTCAAAATATTCATATATTTTAAATAGGATTTTAAATAGGAAATGTTCTTAGTTCAAAATCTTATTTCCAATCAAGCTGGCCCTTGGTCTGTTTAAAACACTCTGAAATGAATGCTTATTTCCAAATAATATATTTTTCTTTAAGTTCTTAAACTGACATTCCTTAATGAAACTTTTTCCCATGAGAATTGAAGAAAATCACCCAATGTAATAAAAACTATCCTTCTCAAGATTCTTGGTATCCAGAAAAGCAATTTACAAGCCATATCAGTGAAAGCTATTAAGACAAGAAGTGAACTAAAGGCTCCAAATGCAATTTGGGCAAGACTTCCAGCGCTGTAAAACCCGCCAGAAATTGCTGTCTTAAGGTCTCATTGTGGGGAGCATCTGTATGGAGAACTATGAGGGATCCCAGGTCCTCCCCTTAATCTGGAGAGGAGTTTAGGGAGCCAATTCATTCACTGGCTTTGTTCTGCCTTGGTCATCCGCCCACTCTTCAATTTGCCATTGCTTCCCTGCTTCTCCTTACTAGAGTTTTGTACAGTATTCCAAACACTATATAAAATATTATAGGAAATAAAAATGTATTTCAGCTTTGGTTGATGAAAATAACTCTGAGCTTTTCTACAGTATTGTTCTCATCTTCCCATTTGGATGGCCTGGGTATTTATGGTACAATAAAGTTAAAGTAAATGTTGATTTTAATAATCATTATTATCAGAACCCATTTCTTAATGGGCCCCTTTTCTTCCTATCCTGACCCCTTCTTATTTTCCTAACCCAAATCTCATTCTATTTTCTTCTTGGGTTCTGCCGTACTCCTGGAGGGGAGGGGGGAATGCTTGCAAGTTATTGCCTTGACTTCCTCTATCACTACAATGTAGCACTTTACTGCTTCTGCATATTTCTTCTGTGAACATTCCCCCTGTCAGCTAGTAAAGTAGGGGAGAACAAAGGAATGTACTCCGGCAACTGGTTTATCTCCGCATTCTCAAGAGAAGGTGCGAAAAGCCGACAAAACATCGCTGCAACCCTGGAGACAGACTGATGTAATCTCCTTTTTCCCACAACAAACTTAACACCTGGGGATTGGCCCGTTTGAACTTACTGAACTATGGGGTGGGGTTTTGCTTGGGACACTTTTAACCTATTGATCTGAGCAGGAAACCCTCAGATCCTGTCTATTATGCCTGCTATCAACTTCTCCTAATAAAAGATCCTTTTGGAAGAAACCACTTCCAGGAGTTCTACTTTCTTAGGATGAGGATTTGAAGTGGGCCCTGACAGACACACCATATTAAGAGTCTGGAATAAATATAAAACAAGTTTTACAAAAGCTTTTTTTAGAAAAGAAATGCTGATGAAGCCGGACTGGTGGATGTATGGTAAAATAGTATCTTTCAATTCTGGAGACCCCATCCTCAAGTCTAGGAAAGAATTAGAATTAGCAGGTCACGCTTCTAATGGTTTACCTATCAACAAATGAAGAAAAGATTTAAACTAGACAAAAAAGGCCATGGTTTTGCGTTTGCTAAAAATGAATTGGAAATCCTACTATGTGGTAGTGTTGATCATTTAATTGCCAAGGTCTATAAGATGATATTAAAATTGAATTTGGAAAATGAACATGTAAAACACTGTATGATCCAGTAGCAAGGAATTATGTGATGTTTGAACAATGGGAGAATATGTGGGTAAAAGGCTTAAAATTCACATTAAATTATAACCTAAAAGAATTTTTTTACAAAATGATGTATCGCTGGTATTTAACACCAGATAAGTTATCTGGATCTTGAATGTATAAAAGTATTTCAAATGAATGTTGGAAATTAAGAAGGAAAAAGAAGGGACTTTTAATCATTTATGGTGGACATGTGATAAGGCAAAGAAATATTGGAGTAGGGTTCATATATTAATGCAGAAAATTCTTAAAGTGAATATAAAGATTAAACCAGAAACTTTCCTTCTGGGCCTAATGGAAAGAGAATTGGGAAAAAAATTGGAACTCTGATTTTATATATGGTGACAGCAGCAAGATTGCTCTATGCACAAAAGTTGTGGTACTGCACTCTTTGAGACTCTAGTCAGACTCTCTAAGTATGTTCTGTAACATCATGTTAAGCTGCCACTTTTTGTTAACCCAG
Organism: Daboia siamensis; assembly: GCA_024449315.1. Taxonomy (NCBI): domain Eukaryota; kingdom Metazoa; phylum Chordata; class Lepidosauria; order Squamata; family Viperidae; genus Daboia; species Daboia siamensis. The sequence continues at coordinate 7,717 of JAKJMR010017803.1, forward strand.
ATGTAGGGTTCAGCCTCTTGCACAAGCCCTGCTAAAGTGCACCTTAATCTTAGACTACTTTTTTCAACGGAAAGTACTGTACAATCCAGTGCATCTAAATTAAGGTTGTGGTGATCAGGATAGTGATACCACTAGATGGCAGCAGTCTCTAGTAATTGCCTAGAGAGCTAATTTAGTGTAAAGCAGGGGTGTCAAACTGCTGGCCCATGGGCTGGATGCATCATGGCAAAACTGCACCCACCCCATTGCCGGCAGTGGAAAGAAAGTCGTGATACATCGTGACACATCATATGACATTGTGAGTTTGACACCCCTGATGTAAAGACAAAAATGGGTAGACCTTGAGTTTTAGTCCAGAAAACCACTTCTGAAAAATTTTGCCAAGAAAGCTGCGGGGACTGTCCGGGCAGTCTCTGCGAATCAGATATGATTAAGAAAAAATGGACTTCTTAACCTCAACAAAGCTACTCCACCCCAAATCAGTTTTCCTTAAGCTGGGAATCTTCTAGCTGTGCTGCACTGCAACAACAGTCAACCTGCGAATAAAGGATGAAATGAAACATTTACTATGTTTCATAATTATCATTTCAAATTCTTCTGAAGCCCTTTGTTGTTTGTCTTCATTTAACTATTACTTGTATTTTTTTTCTTTTGTCAAAAATAACACTCAGCTTGGTTCAAGTTATATTTTGCTTTTAGTCTATTTTTGGAACACCCTTCATACCTTCATATAGTTGTTTCTTGACCCTCTACAGCTTGTATAGACTTGTAAACTTCAATTGTTGGTTTTAAAAAAGAAGCCAGCTATATTCCTTTACTATTTTATAGGAAAATATAAAAAAAAATGGATCTGATTTTAAAAAGAGAAATCTGCTGGGTTGAAAGTACAGAATAGTCATTATTTGTATGTTTTCCCTCAAATCTGCATCCATTCTTCCTACATTCCCATGCTAGAGAACCAAATGGGTCTTTCCTTATCTGTAAACTCAGACTTCCTCTGGAGGATGAAAATAATTGCCAGGTGGTAACCCAACTGCATCTCTTCTCCTTGGAAACTATTTTTTATAATTTCCTGTTCTGCTATCAGTTCCCTATGCGGCCTTGAATTTCTCCTCTTTCTCTCCAGATGTTAAGAGCAAAGCATAAATGTCTCTAAAAAGTTCAGGCAAAAGTATTTGTAGAGCCATGCTATATTAAGAATGTTTATTTGAAAAGTAGGATCCATTTAATATCACTTCAAATTGGATCGTTTCTTCCCTTCTCCCCAATTTTTATATTTTTTTTCTGATAAACACTTGAGGTACTAAACTTACTAGAGGGTTACAAGGAAAACCAATAGGATTTAGGATTTCTAAACAGAAAGTGACTAACAAGACACAGGACCCATGTCTATAAATTTATGCATGGTAGGGAAAATGTGAAGAAAAAGAAATACTTGTCCCTCATGAGCGTACTGATGGAGGGCCGTCTATTAAAAATTAAATGCGGGATTTCTAAAATGAAGTGCTTAGTTAAACTGCATTTTGATACCATGAGAGTTGATGATGGCCACTAATGTAGATAATATAGGTAACAACCCAGATGCATTTACATTGGCTACTAAGTCCATAATTGACTATTAATTGCCATCAAGTGATTTTTAGTAGCCACATAAACTTTCTCCATGACAATCTACCTTTAATCTGATCTGAATCCAACCACCTTACTGCTGGTTGTTCTTTCCCAGAGAACTGGGTCTTTCTATAACGTGTTCAAAGTAGGTGAAATAGCCTGGACATTTGTGTTTAACGAGAACTGTTCTGCTTGAGAGTTTTGCATATGCACCTGGTTGGCATGAACCATGGAGGCTGTGGGTGTGCTTTTATTTGTATGCTAGTCAGCTGGGTAGTGACTTGATAATTGGTATCTGCATTTCCATGATAACACCTTTCCTCAATTTAATATGTGAGTGAAGTTCACTGACTGTCACTTTCTGATTCATCTGTATTCTTCCCATTCTGGTAGTCTCCCAATCTCAGCTTTTGGTTTTTGCTTTAGCCATAATGTCATGTCACAAGCTACTGTATATGTATGCCCTGTCAACCCAGGATAAGCTTCCTTATAATACTCAAACAACATTCAGGAGGATTGATTGGTTTATAATATTTAGTTTATTCAAAGAAAATTAAAATACAAAAGACCAAAATATATTAAAAAAAGAAAAAGAAAAAAGACAACAATCAAGACATTAAAAAGAAAAGGTGTCTTTGAAAGAAAAGATTAACACATATACACATAGAAGCCTGCCTAGTTGAATGCTGATTAACATAATACATTAGCTTCCTACCCCGTGCAAAACAGGCCAAAAGAGTTTTAAACTACTAAATCTGTTTACAAATGTTTAGCCAATAGTCTATAAAGGTAAAGGTTCCCCCGCACATGCGTGATAGTCATTTCCGACTCTAGGGGCCGGTGCTCATCTCTGTTTCAAAGCCGAAGAGCCAGCGCTTGTCTGAGGACGTCTCTGTGGTCATGTGGCCGGCATGACTAGTCAGTAGTCTATATATTATATTATATTAATTAAAAAATAGTTAATGGGAAAAACAATAACAATAAAAATATATAAAAGCATAAAAGTAATAAAAATATTAATAATAAAAGAGAGAGAAGATTGAAATTCCAATACTCTCTGTTAACAAACTGTTATTGTAATCAACTCATAGTAAATTTACCATGGCTTCAATCCCAGCTTATCCCCAAAATTAACCCTAATTAGTTCCTGATCAAATATCAATGTTTGCTTCTTAACGCCATCTCTTATCAATTGCTGATTGATTAAATACAATAAGACCAGGGCTTTTTTTCTCATAGAATGCCCAGAACGGAGTTCTGGCACCTTTTTTGGATGGAACCTTGTAGGGTAGGCAAGGCGGGTTGTATGACATGTGTGAGTTCCAGCACCTTTTTTGTTTACAAAAAAAGCACTGAATAAGACCAATCTCCAAAACCAATCTATCTTCCCAAAAAAAGCCAGATGAGATTGTTCCCCAATTAAATGTAATAAGTTCATGTTCCACTCTCCTTCAACCCCCCTAAAAAGGACCTATTTACCGCTTTCCACCCAGAGGGTTCTCTACTATTCTATAAGAACATAGGATTAAACTTCAAGAAGGTGTATGAAGTCAACTCTGTAATTTCTGGAACCATGTTTCTTCCTGGTCCATTTACTGCCAGAGAATCACACTCTAAGCTCTGAATATTTTCTGCAATCTGGGTTGCTTACATTATTTCTGAGTCTATATTTCTTGCCAACGAATCTGCTGCTTTAAAAACAAATTCCTTTTGTGGATCTAAAGTATTTAAGGCTGGTTTCTTCAGAATATTTCCCATGATCTTTATGAGTTCATCCAATCTTTTAGAAAAAAAATCCAGCTAGACATTGCATGTTGCTAAACAGTCTCTTTCTTTTCCTCTTTTCCTGAGTGTCAACCTCCTCCTTTTCTCTGTAATCCAACATGTTATTGCTTAACAAAATAGGTAAGCAGAACTGGGAACAAAGAAAAGGAACTGTTTTGATCCAAAACCATTTTTCAAGTCAATAAAATACAGATTCCCTGCAATGAATATTCAGTCATATATAGTCCAAATATAAATACTTTCACCATCCAAAGACATGTGCTGTATTTCCATAAGAAAAAGCAGAAGCTGATGTAAGGAATAGAATAGAATAGAATAGAATAGAATAGAATAGAATAGAATAGAATAGAATAGAATAGAATAGAATGGGGCGGGTGGGGTGGGGTGGGGTGGGACGGGATGGGACGGAACAGAATAGAATAACAGAGTTGGAAGGGACCTTGGAGGTCTTCTAGTCCAACCAATGCTTAGGCAGGAAACCCTATACCATTTCAGACAAATGGTTGTCCAATCTCTTCTTAAAAGCTTCCAGTGTTGGAGTATTCACAACTTCTGGAGGCAGGTTGTTCCACTGATTGTTCTAACTATCAGGAAATTTCTCCTTAGTTCTGGGTTGCTTCTCTCCTTGATTAGTTTTCATCCATTACTTCTTGTCCAGCCTTCAGGTGCTTTGGAGAATAGCTTGACTCCCTCTTCTTTGCGGCAACCCCTGAGATATTGGGACACTGTTATCATGTCATCCCTAGTCGTTCTTTTCATTAAACTAGACATACCCAATAATTAAAAAGAATAAATAAATAAAGAGAAAGCAGAAATAGCAGATGAAAGAGTCCAGCTGGGGGTTAAAATAAATCAGCATTCAGCCAGCCAATTAACATTTAAAGTTAAAGAACAAACACAAAAATTGAAAAAGTAAGGTTAAAAGTCCCAGGCTTGCTTACTAAAATGTATTGCTGGCAGGAAGACATTTTAAAAAAAACATTGACTTTCTAGCTGCTCCCATAAGGAGCTGCAATCTTCAAGATTCCCTCTGCCAGGTGGGTCCACAGCCATCCCAAAGTCATATGCCAGCAAATTTGGAAAACTCAACAGTGGCCACAGGATTGGAAAAGATCAGTTTACATTCCAATTCCAAAGAAAGGCAGTGCCAAAGAATGTTCAAACTATCGCACCATTGCACTCATTTCTCATGCTAGTAAAGTCATGCTTAAAATCCTACAAGCTAGACTTCAGCAGTATGTGGATCGAGAACTACCAGAAGTACAGGCAGGATTTCGAAGAGGCAGAGGAACTAGAGATCAAATTGCCAACATACGCTGGATCATGGAGAAAGCTAGGGAGTTCCAGAAAAACATCTACTTCTGCTTCATTGACTATGCTAAAGCCTTTGATTGTGTGGATCATAACAAACTGTGGCAAGTTCTTAAAGAGATGGGAGTACCAGACCATCTTATTTGCCTCTTGAGCAACCTATATGCGGGTCAAGAAGCAACAGTGAGAACTGGACATGGAACCACTGATTGGTTCAAAATTGGGAAAGGAGTCCGGCAAGGCTGTATACTGTCGCCCTGCCTATTTAACTTATATGCAGAGCACATTATGAGAAAGGCTGGGCTAGATGAATCAAAAGCAGGAATTAAGATTGCCGGAAGAAATATCAACAACCTTAGATACGCAGATGATACCACTCTAATGGCAGAAAGTGAAGAAGAACTAAAGAGCCTCTTGTTGCAGGTGAAGAAGGAGAGTGCAAAAGTTGGGTTGAAACTTAACATTAAGAAAACCAAGATCATGGCATCTGGCCCTCTCAATTCCTGGCAAATAGATGGGGAAGAAATGGAGGTAGTGACAGATTTTATTTTCCTGGGCTCCAAGATCACTGCAGATGGGGACTGTAGCCAAGAAATTAAAAGACGCTTGCTCCTTGGGAGGAAAGCCATGGCAAATCTAGACAGCACACTAAAAAGCAGAGACATCACCCTGTCAACAAAAGTGCGTATAGTCAAGGCTATGGTCTTCCCAGTTGCAATGTATGGCAGTGAAAGTTGGACCATAAAAAAGGCTGAGCGCCAAAGAATTGAGGCCTTTGAACTCTGGTGCTGGAGAAGACTCCTGCGAGTCCCTTGGACTGCTAGGCGATCAAACCGGTCAGTCCTAGAGGAGATCAATCCTGACTGCTGTTTAGAAGGCCAGATCCTGAAGCTAAAACTCAAATACTTTGGCCACCTAATGAGAAAGAAGGACTCACTGGAGAAGAGCCTAATGCTGGGAAAGATCGAGGGCAATAGAAGAAGGGGACGACAGAGAATGAGGTGGCTGGATGGAGTCACTGAAGCAGTAGGCGTGAGCTTGGATGGACTCCAGAGGATGGTGGAGGACAGGAAGGCCTGGAGGAATGTTGTCCATAGGGTCGCGATGGGTCGGACACGACTTCGCAGCTAACAACAACAACATGTATCTTTTCCCAATAACTCTTTTACTTTGTCACATGTCCACCAAACATGATAATAAGTGCCTGACTTATGCTTACATTTCCAACATCTATCTGACATGTTTTTAAACATTTTGCTAGTCTTGCTAGTGGCAAATACCATCTATAAAACATTTTATATAAATTTTCTTTGTAGGTAGTTGATATTGTAATTTTTAATTTCTTTCCCATAAATTTTTGCCATTTTTCTAATTCTATATTCTATCCAAATTTTTTTGCCCATCTTATCATTGTTTCTTTAACTTGTTCGCTTTCCATTTTCAAAGTTAATAGAAAATTATACATTTTCTTAATTAGTTTCTCATCAGAAGTTAACAATGTCTTATCAAACACAGTTTTTTCCTTATAAAATCCATACAGTTTAACATCTTTATCATATCTAGCTTGCATTTGTGAATGTGCTCACAATTATAGATTGATACCCTGATTTTCCATTTCTGGTTTAGATTTTAAATTCCCTTCAGAGTTTAGAATATCTCTATATGTCCAGATTTTTTTTCAAAGTTCACTAACTTTTGGTGTACAAATGCTTCCATTGTTGACAACCATCCTGGAATTTTCAAATATATTTTACATTTTATTTTTCCCATGTTGTTAATAATGCATTTCTTATATAATGATTTTGGAAATATTTATGGACTTTATTTTCCCTGTACCATAAAAAAGCGTGCCATCCCAATTGTAAATCATGCCCCTCCAGATATAACAGCCTTTTATTTCTAAGAGTTATCCATTCTTTTACCCATGTTAATACAGATGCTTATAATATAAAATCTACTCTGGTAGACTAAGACCTCCATTTTCCTTGGCATCTTGTAATATTTTCATCTTAATTCTAGCTTTCTTTCCTTGCCAAATAAATTTCAAGATTAGTGAATTTAAGTCTTCAAACATTTTTTTTCCTCAAGTTTTATAGGTATTGTTTGGAATAAGAATAAGATTTTCGGTAGTATGTTCATTTTCTCTGTAGCAATTCTTCCTAATATTGACAATTGCAAATTTTTCTATTTTTCCAGATCATTATTTGATTCAATAGTTTGTAAAATTATCTTCTTTATCATTGAACATCTTGCTGTTAAATATATTCCCAGATATTTGACCTTTTTAACTATCTGAAATTCTGTTTTTTCTGACATTTTTTGTGTGTGTTTATCTATAAGGTTTTTAACCATTACTTTGGTTTTTTTCTGTTTATTTTCAGTCCTGCCATTTCTTCAAATTATTCTATCTTTCCCAATAGTTTAGGAATCATCTCCAAAGGTTCTTCTAAAATAAATACAAAATCATCAGCAAATGCTTATAATTTATATGTTTTGCCTTTTATTTCTAGTCTTTTAATTTCTATATCTTGTCTAATATTTCTATTTAAAACATCCAGAGTGAAAATAAATAACATTGGAGATAATGGACATCCTTGCCTTGTGCCTCTTCTTATCTTAAAGCTCTCAGTAGAGTCTCCATTTACAGAATGATTTCCAGAGCTTGATTTGCAGAATGATTTGCAGAATGATTTCCAGAGCTTGGGGCAGGAACTTAG
>JAKJMR010017807.1:8006-19452 GCA_024449315.1 Daboia siamensis
TGGGAAGGAAGGAAGGAAGGAAGGAAGGAAGGAAGGAAGGAAGGAAGGAAGGAAGGAAGGAAGGAAGGAAGGAAGATTGGACAAAGGAAGGAAGGCAAGGAAGGAAGGAAGCAAGGAAAGAAAGAAAGAAAGAAAGAAAGAAAGAAAGAAAGAAAGAAAGAAAGAAAGAAAGACATCAGTGGATGAATGTAGGAAACAGCTGTTTCCTGGTAACATACATGCAACCGGTTTTAATTATAATTGCAATAGCGCAATTACGATTGTTAAGTTGAGGACTACTTAATGCTAAAGAGGAATAAATGAGAAACTACATTATGGATAGAAAATCTCACCTTTTAGGTCTGAAAATCCAGGTTAAGGCACAAAACATTAAATGCTTTGATAGGCCATTCCTGTTATTTGCAAATGATACTGAGCCCAGCAATTCCATTAGTAAGCGAGGCCGCTAAATGAGACATGCTCCATTTTGTGACTTTTGGGCCATGTTTGTTAAGGGAATCATTTAGGTATTTAAAAAACAACATGGTGGCTGGGTTAATCAAAGTTCAATAACACACAAAAATCTTTAGTACAAATCTCAAGTTACAACGTCAAATATTTCCTCTCTTTTTCTCTTACTTAATATCTACTATCTCATATCTAAGGTAATGCAATTCTTATTATATCAACTAAGTAAAAACATCATTATTACATTTAACAATAAATTTTTAGCTTTATACATATCCTAATTACTTTTACGTTTAATCTTTATAGGCAATCAATGTCCTGTTATTGGTTTTTTCCCAATTTTTAGTTTCCCATCAATATTCAAATTTAACTTTTGACATTTATAATTTCCAGGCCTTAGGTAAGCAAAGTTTCCCTTATCTCAATTCATAACAGAATCCAATATTCAAAATACACATCTTATCTATTTGAGTAGTCTTGTTCTATTTTCTAAAAGTTATCTATTTCTCACCATATTAAATCATCTAATTAATGCCGCGTAACAGAGTGAGCGCGTTACTACTCCCAGCTTCTGCTAACCTAGCAGTTCGAAAGCACGTAAAAATGCAAGTAGAAAAATAGGGACCACTACGGTGGGAAGGTAACAGCGTTCTGTGCGCCTTTGGCGTCTAGTCATGCCGGCCACATGACCACAGAGACGTCCTTGGACAAACGCTGGCTCTTCGGCTTTGAAACGGAGATGAGCATCGGCCCCTAGAGTCGGAAACGACTAGCATGCATGTGCGGGGGAACCTTTACCTTTGCCATTAAGTGTGAAAAACGGTCCTAAGTCACTTTTTTCAGTGCCGTTTTAACGATGAACCGTTGCTAAGTGAACACCTGTATGTCAAGGGCTACCTGTGAAGTTGGGCTTGCTAATTGTATCCCAGATCTCAGAAAATGGACTGGGTTGTAAAGAGTGAATGGCGGGATGACACTCCAAAATGGATCCTCACCTCACATTTGAACGGCTTCTCGCCGGAGTGCTGCAAAGAATGGACTTTCAAAGACATGCTGCGTTTGAAGGACTTCCCACACGTCTCACAGGTGAATGGCATGTCCTTGGTGTGAGCTACAAAGCAAGGAAAAATTGGGGTTGTCTTCTAAAGCAGGGCTTTTCAACCTTTTCACCCATTGTACCACTTTTAGGATATGGCAACATCTTGAGTACCACCAGTCGCCTAGCAAGGTGTCAAAAACATGACCCAAAAAAATGATCCTGGGACACTGTGGCCGTCATAAATATGAATCAGCTGCCAAACAGCTGAATGTAAATCACAAGACCCTGCAACATTCCAGCTGATTGGTGCTTCTTCTGGGCTCAGCAGAAGCACCAGGATCAGCGCCGACCTCCAGCTGAAGCCTGGCACTGATCCTGACGCTTCCACTGAGCCCTGAGAGCCCCGAAGAAGTGCTGATCCTGGGACTTTCGCTGAGCCCTGACAGCCCTGCAGCTCCAGCCGTCTCTCGCTCAGGCTTGTGTGGTGCTGCCACCGGTTCAGCTCATTCCCCTCCCCCACTACCACTTTTCTAGGATGGTCGCGTACCACCTGCCAGGTGCCAATGTACCACGGGTGGTACCCGTATCACTGCTTGAAAAGCCCTGTTCTAAAGCAGGGGTCTTCAACCCCTAGTCTGTGGCCTGGCACCAGTCCACAGCACGCCAGCAACCAGTCCGTGCAAACAAGCAAAGCCCCATCAGTGGGATGCAAGCAGCACACAAAACCAGCCCCCCTTCGATCCATGGAAAAACCTCTCTCCACGGAACCGGTCCCTGGTGCCCAAAAGGATGAGGGGGGGGGGGGGGGGGGGGGCACTGTTCTAAAGACTTCTGCATAGGCTGAGCCCAGCTACATGGTTGGCTTGGCTGAAGACACAAGAGCTGAGGTCATCTCTGCTGGGAGAGGCCACAAAGAAGGATGGACCCCAGAATAAGACCAACAGCCAACTCAGTTTGGGAAATTACACAACACAGAACAACAGAGTTGAAAGGGACCTTGGAGGCCTTCTAGTCCAACCCCCAGCTCGAGCAGGAGACCTTATACCATCGTGGACAAATGGCTGTCAAATCTCTTCTTGAAAAAGCCTCCAGTGATGGAGCACCCACAACTTCTGGAGGGAAGCCACCTTGACTCCTGATAAAAAAAAATGAAATCTTGACTTCATTTCTACCTGGATAAGAGTTCTTATTGTGGAGACTAAAATGGAAACAGCCCTAGCGAGAGAGCACAGTTACATTTTTGTGGGATCTTTATGCTTCTGATCAGGTGGCCCAGCTCAAAGAAACGTAGAGTAGAGGATGATGCGGTTCATGTTTTCCTCTTAGAACAGAATATTTGTAGCTCAGGGTTGGGAGGAGGAGGAGGAGGAGGAGGAGGAGGAGGAGGAGGGAGGAGGAGGAGGATTGTGGGGTCCTTGACGCTCTCTGAACTTCGTTGTTTTCTTGCAGATGTTTCCTGACCCAACTAGGTAACATCATCAATGCTAGAAGAGGGTGAGGTTTATGGAGGAGGAGGAGGAGGAGGACTGTGTGGTTCTTGGAGCTCTCCAAGATTGTTTACTTGAAGATATTTTATCACCTAACTAGGGAACATCATCAGGGCTAGAAGGGTGGGGGGTTTGGGGAAGACATGGAGGTGGTGGAGGAGGAAGAGGAGCAGAAGCAGGAGCAGGAGGAGGATGACGACTGTGGGGTCCTTGGTGCTCTGTGAGCTTGATTGTTTAGTTGCAGACATTTCATGACCCAACTAGGCAACATCATCAGTGCACTGGCTGGTCAGATTTGGTAATGGAAGGTCTGCAAGAAAACAACCACCTCAGAACCACCAAGGACTCCATAAGTTATATTTTAATTCAATTACAGTGACCGAATATCTTGAAGGAACACAGATGTCTTCAACTTGGCACCTACTGAAGCTTTGGAAAGACAACCATCTAGAAACATCACTGCTCCATCCAGAACATCTTATGACATTTATGGTACACTTAATTTGGAACTGAAGTGCCCATTAGAGATCTAATACAACCACACCGGGAGAGCACAACTGGAATAATATTAATTGTCACAATTTGTCATACCAAGGATCACTTCCAGAGATTCAGCTGCTTGGGGGGAATTTATATTTTTCCAGAAGTTGTTAAGATACAACTTCCACCATCCGTGATGGCTGGACATACAGGTACTCCTCTATATACAACCATAATGGAGCCTGCCCATTACAGTCATATATTGTGACGGTCATAAAATGAGTTGATTACACAACATCTTTTGCAACAGCTATTAAGCAAATGTGGCTATTGTAAAGTGAACACAGCAGTCATTAAGTAAATCGGTAGTCTGCTATGGACACAGTTTTGCTGAACAAAGAAAGTAAGTTGTGGGTTTTGGCAAAAATGTCATAAAAGACAGTGCAGACAGCTGTGTTGCCGAGCACAAGTTCGCTCACATGATGGAAGAAGGAGGCCTGACCATCCTAAGTCCAAATCAGAGTTTTAAATCATTTTTTTGGGATTGGTTGTAACTTCAAAGCAACCAGTCATAAGTCGAGGACTACCTGTATGGGTTGCAACTGAAAGGAAATGGAATCGGACATCTTCTGGACTAGGAGTGGGGGAATCATTGTCCTTTTAAGACTTCTGGACTTCAATTCCCAGAATTCCTCAGCCAGCCATACTAATCATGGCTGGCTCAGGAATTCTAGGAGTTGAAGTCCACAAGTCATAAAAGGGCCATGGTTCCCCTATCCTTGTTCTAGGTGGTCCTTAGGTCTCCAGTCCTGCCCTTCTCCATGCATTCCCCACCCTACTCACCAACCATGTGTTTCCGCACGTGTGCCATGGTGTAGAACTTCTTCTCACAGATCTCGCAGGAGAATTTCTTCTCGGCGTAACTGTGGACAATTTTGTTGTGCTCATGGAGGGACCACAGCTTCTTAAAAACCTTCCCACAAGTCATGCACTGCAAGGAAGAAGACCCAGAGGTCACCTTGGTCAGGCTGTAAATCTATCAACTGACTTCCAGTTTTAATAATAAGAGTTGACATTAAAATCCATTTGTCTTCCAAGCTTATACAGGTAGTCCTCGACTTTTTATGGCAAAACAAAGCAACCACTTCACAAACGCCTGGCACAACATGGGAGAACAAACGCATCAGGGAAAGACTCAGCAGTCCATCTGCGTTTGAAAAGACAAAGGCCGCTCTTTCAAAGACAGCAAAGTCCACATTTTGGACAGAGAGGACCACTGGCTTGAAAAAGGGGTCAAAGAGGCCATCCAGGTCAAATTTGAACAGCCCTCCGTCAACAGAAGGGGAGGGATATGACATCAGCTATCTCCAGTCCACAACACAGTCCTTCCAGCAGTTCCAAGAAGGATCCACACCCATTTGCACCACTCAGGTGACCCTGAGGACACAGATTAAACCTCCAGGTAGCCTCAATGACCTTCTAAAAGAAGGCAAATGACCCGCTGTCTGCAAGGAGTATAAATCCTTCCATTTCCCCACCATCCAGTCAGAGCTGAAGAAGCTTCTTGGCTAAGAATGTCTTCAAAGGAAGAAGCTTCTTGGCTAAAAATGTCTTCAAAGGAAAAACAAGGAATTCCAGTTGCCTCCTGAAAAAGCACCTTTGGGATAACCACGACCTGGATGATTGAGAATCTCCATGGTCATTATTGACTGTGTTGTCAGAAAGTCACAAAAGGAAGGGAATCATGTGACTCCAGGATGCTGTGACCGTCATAAACACAAGTCATTTGCCAAGCATCTGAATTTTGATCACATGACGATGGGATGCTGCAATAGTCGTTTAAGTGTAAAAAACGGTCCTAGGTCTCTTTTTCAGTGCTGTTGTAACTTTGAATGGTCACTAAACAAATGGTTATAACTCGAGGACTGCTTGTACACGATTAAACTTCCTTCTTCAATCAGACTTATTCTTATCTATGTTGGACTATCAACTGGTTGCCAACATTACTTGGACCAATGACCCTGATTATTTCAGCTTTTTGAACTTGGATCACTTTAAGAGAGGTGGACCAACTCCCAGAATTCTCCAGCCAGCAAGCTAGTTGGCTAGGGAATTCTGGGTGTTGAAGTCCACCTCTCTTATAGTTCCCAAGGTTGAGAATTACTGTTCTAGCTTCTCTCCTTCTATAGTCCTTGACTTACACCAGTCCTTTAGCAAGCATTCAATAGCACTAGAAAAAATGATTCACAACTTGTCCTCACACTTACAACTGCTGCAGCATCCCTTATGTCAGGGGTAGGCAACCTCGGCTCTTTTATGACTCATGGACTTCAACTCCCAGAATTCCTGAGCCAGCCTTCTGACAAGCAAACTCAATGGGCAAAGCCAGATTCACTTAATGACTGCTGGATTCAGATAAAAACTGCAGCGATTTGCTTAAGAGACTATAGCAAAAACCATGTTTTTTCTTATTACTGATCCAGAATTAAGTTTTGCAAAAAAATCTTGCTTTTTCTCCCTGCAATGTTGCTTTCGACCACTTGCTGGCGCTGCAGGCTATACATACACACACACACACAAACACACACACACACAAGAGAGAGAGAGAGAGAGAGAGAGAAAGAGAGAGAGAGAGAGAGAGAGAGAGAGAGAGAGAGAGAGAACGAGAACACACAGGGATGGAAAGACAAACACAAAAGCATCCCTTTGCAAGAAATTCAGACTGAAATGGCAGATTCATAATCTGAATCACAACACTGAACTGCACAGCACTGACCCACAACGCACACGGATTTACTTGTCCTTCTCAACTGGAACCTGACTCAGAAGCCACGGCTAAACTCGATCCCAGATCCTTGATACGGAATGGCCTAAACCAAGTGACATTTTGCTAGATACCACATCTCCCAGTTGTGCGTTCAGGGAAAAGCAGTTACAACGAAGACAAAACAACAATTGAGTGACAAAATCCAGGTAGTCCTCAACATATAACAGTTCATTTCAGTGACCGTTCGAAGTTACTACAACATTGAAAAGAGACTTATGATCATTGCAGTATCCCCTTGGTCACGTGATCAAAATTCAGATGCTTCACAACTGACTCACATTTGTGACAGTCAGTGTCCCGGGGACACATGATCCTCTTTTGCGACCTTCTGACAAGAAACGCTGATGAGGAAACCAGATTCATTTAACAACTGTGTGACTAATTTAAAACAGCTGCAGTGATTCATTTGACCACTGTAAAATGGGGCAAAAGTCACTTAACAGATGTCTCGCTTAGCAACCAAAATTTGGGGCTCAATTACAGTCGTAAATCGAGGACTACCTGTACACAATTGCCCCCTTTCTTCTCCAGTGATTTTGAGATACCAACAGAAACAGTTACTCCAGATTTACAACAGGGAAGAACAAAGCTATAGAAGACATTGACTTAACCAAAAGTGACTTATGACCATTTTTTCACACTTATGACCGTTGCAGCCTCTCCATGGTCATGTGATCACAATTCGAGATGCTTGGCAACTGACTCGTATTTATGACGGTTGCAGTGTCCTGGGATCACGTGATCCCTTTTGTGACCTTCTGACAAGCAAAGTCAGTGGGGGGAAAGCAAGACTAACTCAACAACTGGGTAACTTAAAAAAAAAAATCTGTTATTAAGTGAGACATTTCGTTAAATGGGTTTTGCTTCATTTTACAACCTTTCTTGCCACAGTTATTATGTGAATCACTACAGTTGTTAAGTTAGCTACACGGTGGCTAAGTGAATCTGGCTTTCCCCGCTGACTTTGCTTGTCAGGAGGTCGAAAAAGGGGGATCTGTGACTGTCATAAATATGAGTCAGCTGCCAAGCGTCACATGACCGTGGGGAATGCTGCAACTATTGTGTGAAAAACGATGCTCAATCATTTTTTTCCAGTGCCGTTTGTAACTCTGAACTGTCACTAAATGTGGTAAGTTGAGGGCTACCTGTGCAAGCAGCACATCAGCTCCTACTTAGACCTTGGGGGCGCCAGGTTGAAGGAGAAAGGAAGCCTTTGATGGTGCCAGGATCTCCTCACCTGAATGTTCTTCTCGCAGTCGGTCTGATGGTGCAAGACCAGCTCGCTCTCCAGCAGGAACCTCTTGCCACATTTGTCACAGATCTGCATGCGGGTGTGTGTGACATTCATGTGCTTCTCCAAGTACCAGCGGTTGTTGAACACCCGGGGACACTTCTTGCACGGATAATGTTGCTTCTCCTCCAGCTTGACCTTCTGACCAGGAGGATCCTGGTCCTTCTTCTGTTTCTTAGCTCTCTTGACCTTGCTGTCATTCTCAGCAACTTCACCTTCATCTTCTCCCTCCTCTCTTTCTTCCATCAAGGTGGCAACTTCACCAGTTTTGGGGGACGTGGTTGGGTTGGTGGCCTTGGCAAGCAGCCTAGTCCTCTGGGGGGCTCTGGTTTTCTCTTCTCGAATCTCAGTTACGTTACTGTCGTTGTCCCCTCTGTCCTCCTCTTCCTCCTCCTCCTCTTCTTCTTCTTCCTCCTCCTCTTCTTCCTCCTCTTCTGAGGTGTCCTCCTCTTCCAGGTCATCCTCTTCCGAGCGATCATCTTCATCGCCCATATCTGCGTCGTGTTCTTCGTCTTCCTTGCCCCCGTTTTCCTGCTCTTGGTCCACCACCGAGGAACATCCTTCTCCTCCTGGCCCTCCAGCTTCTCTAGCCTCTTGGCTGCCCACTGAAGGTTGTCCCTCTGCACCTTTAGAGACATTGAGGGTCTGGTTGTTAAGGTTGACCTCTACAATGATCTGCTCACCGTGGCTGTAGGACCCTCGGCTGTCCAGGAGAGCCTCGGACGCGTCTCCTTCCATCTTGCAGACAGGTAGACCGTCATGTTTCTCTTCCTTGTAGAACATCTTGTTGGCCACAGCAGGGTGGTTTTGGTGGCCATCCTCCACCCGCACAGAATATGGGATGCTGCCTTCTCGGGCGAAGATCTTAGGGCGTGGAGGGTCCATTTCTTGCTTGATGTCACAGAAGAACTGAGAAGGTGGGGTGGCTTTGCTACAATTGTCCGAAGTCAATGCCACATTGTTGGTCATGGCCAAGCCAAGAGCTTGGGTGGCGATGAGTTCCTGACAGGAGGAAGCAATGTCGGTCATCTGCAAGACGCAGGCCGCATTCAGGACATCCTGAACGTTGGAGGCACTGACCAAGAGCTTCGAAGTATAGATGAAGTTCAAAATCTGTTGAAGACCAAGGGTGGTCAAGGGCTCCAGAGAAAGCTCCACTCTCTGGAGCTGTTTGTTCTGGGTGAAGAGGGAGTGAAAGAACTGGCTGTAGGCCGCCAGGAGCCCCTTGTGGGCCGGGAAGACGGTCTTCTGCTGCACTAGGACAAGGTCCACGTCGCACAGGTCAGGCTGGAAGAGGCGCTGCTCGTTCAGCCTGTCCATCAAACACGTGAAGTGGAGGGCAGCATCTTCTGCCAGGGAATACTCGGGAGCAGGCTGGCCAGCTGTCTTTTCAACTATCAGCTAGAGGGAGGGAGGAAAAGAAACAGAGAAAAAGAGGTGGTCGGAGGGAGGGAGGAAGAAAGGAGAGTGTCAGAATCCATTTATATCACATTCATAAATGTATGTTTAAAACATTATCCCCCCCCCCCCCGGATTCTGCCATCTCCTGAGGAAGGAGGAGCGGATGTGGATTCAGCCTGCCTTAGGTTATTTCAAAGACCAAGGGAACCTTTTTTTTTATTATTCCTATTTATATCCCGCCCTTCTCCGAAGACTCAGGGCGGTTTACAATCTAAAGCACTTTTGAACTGGGGGAACAAAAGGGGAGGGTTAGGGAAGAAGGCATCTGGCCTGTGTCTCCATTTGTATTTGCAGAGGAAGAAGGCAATAACCATAAAGATTCAAAGTTCCCTTTTTTCCCAGGAAAGGGATGACACGAAGTAAATGATGGGGGGCTGACCAAATGGGGTTGAGGGAAGGGGGGTTGAACCGGGAACTCTTTATAAAGTTTCAATCTGTAAAACAATACCAAGTCCTGTCTTGTATTTCCACAACCAAACATGTCCTAGTAAAAATTCCTTTTGGACTAGAACCGACTCCAAGAGTTTTTGTTTTCCTAAGACGTGAATTGGGGTGGGTCCTGACAGAGAGAGAGAGAGAAAGAAAGAGCAAGTTAAAGCATCATTGGAGATCATCTCAACCCTCATTGGAAACAGTCTGAGCCCATCAAATTTCAGACCTGCTTAATGACCAAAGCCTGTGACCTACCTTGGTGACATAATTTCACCATCTACAGGTCACCCTCCATTCATTTAGCAGCCATTCATAGTTACAACGGCACTGAAAACAGGTGACTTACACTGCACCTACAACTGTTGTAGTATCCCCACGGTCAAGTGTTCATAATTTGGACACCCTTCTTTTAGTTGACAAGGCTGGGAAATTCCAGCCAAGCCATTTCTAATCTTATTACAGGTAGTCCTCAACCTATGACCAAAATTTCTGTTGCTAAGAATGACAAGTGGGTTCTGCCCCATTTTACGACCTTTCTTGCCACAGTTGTTAAGTGAATCCCTGCAATTGTTAAATTAGTCACACGGTTGTTAAGTGAATCTGGCTTCCCCATTGAGTTTGCTTATCAGGTGGTCACAAAAGAGGATCACGTGACCCAGAGACACTGCAACCGTGGTAAATATGACACCAAAGGGGATATATTTTTTTTTTGCAGATATTTACTTCTGGTTTCATTTTTCTTTTTGCAAAAAAAATATTTTTGATCTCTCTGCAGAGATTTATTTCTAATTTCATTTCTCTTTTTGCAAACATTTATTTCTGATCTCGTGGCAAAAAATTACTTCCAATTTCTCTTTTTGCAGATTTATTTCTGATGTCTCTCTCTCTCTTTTTGCAGAGATTTATTCCTGGTTTTTCTTTTGCAAAAAAGATTTATTTCTGATTTCCATTTTTGCAAAATTTACTTCTGATCTCTCTTTCTCTTTCTCTCTCTTTTGCAGATATTTATTTCTGATTTCATTTCTCTTTTGGCAAAGATTTTGTTTCTGATTTCTCTTTTCCCAAAGATTTATTTCTGATCACGCTTCTCGCAAAGATTTATTTCTAGTTTCATTTCTGTTTTTGCAAAGATTTGTTTCTGATTTCTCTTCTCTTTTCCCAAAGATTTACTTCTGATCACTCTTCCTGCAGATTTATTTCTAGTTTCATTTCTGTTTTTGCAAAGATTTGTTTCTGATTTCCCTCTCTGTCCCCACCACCTTCCAATTTCCTGATTTGTTTTTGAAGCTGAGGTCTGTGGGTTGGCTGAGAAACCAGGGTACGTTAGGGCTTTGGATTGAACAAATAGAATTGTTAAATCTTTTTGGAATTTTTGGTGGGGAAGGGAACTGTGAAAGACATCTGTTGAAAACATAAAATTGCTGCCAACTTGCATTATGCAAGCATATCCATTAACTGCACGAGAAAGGACAGCAGCCTAGCATAAAATGTGGAAAAAAAACTGATGTAGAACTGAAAAGATAAATCATAAAGGACTTACAACAGTTCATTTAGTGACGGTTTGTAGTTACAACAGGGCTGGAAAAAGTGACTTACGACTGGTTTTCCCACTTACAGCTGTTGTGGGATCACGTGATCAAAATTCAGACAGTCGGCAACTGACTTGTACTTCTGACGGTTGCAGTGTCCTGGGATCACGTGATCTCCTTTGGTGATCTTCTGAGAAGGAAAGTCAATGGAGGAAGCCGAATTCAGTAACAAGCGTGTTACTGAATTAACAACAGCAGAGATTCACTTAAGAGGAGGGAGGGAAGAACAAAGTGAGGACGGAAATGAAAGGAAGAGATGGAGAGAAAAAGAATGATAGAGAAAGGAAGGAAAGAAGGAAGAAAATAAAGAAGGGAAAAGGAAGGCAGGAAGGCAGGAAGGCAGGAAGGCAGGAAGGAAGGAAGGAAGGAAGGAAGGAAGGAAGGAAGGAAGGA
>JAKJMR010017807.1:19552-44209 GCA_024449315.1 Daboia siamensis
AGAGATGGAGAAAAAGAATGATAAAGGAAGGAAAGAAGGAAGAAAATAAAGAAGGGAAAAGGAAGGAAGGAAGGAAGAATGAAAGAAAGAAAGAGAGAGAGAGAGGGAGAGAAAGGAAGGAAGGAAGCAAGAACGCCTCTCACGGCCTGTCTGGCAAAGCATCCCCTCCATCGGGCACCCGGTTTTCAACTTTTGCCCAGCACCAGAACTCCCACCGGTTTGTTGCCCGGCTATGCCAGGAATGTCAGCTTGGGCCGAAGCATGCAACGTGACTGTAGAGAAAGATCTGAAATGGAAAGCTTTTGCAAAACAAATGTGGTTCTGGAAAGAAGCAGAAACTCTTCCTTCCTTCCTTCCATCAATCTTTCTTTCCTGTCTTTCCTTCCTTTTTCCGTCTCCCTCTCTCCTTCCTTTCCTCCCCCCTCTCCCTCTTCTCCTTCCTTCCTTCCCTTCCGATGAACGCAAATTCCCCAAATCAATAAAGAACCACAGAATCCCAGGGACCTTGGAGGTCATCTAGTCCAACCCCCTGATCAAGGCGGGAGATGGGCTGAAAAGGCTTCATTGGGGTGTGATTGCAGAACAGCCACTCAGAATAACAGGCAGTCCTTGATTTACGACCAGTCCTTTTACAACTGTCTGAAGTAACTATAGCCCCATCAACCACCCCCACCCCCACCATTCTGCGGCTGAATATCAGGCAGCTCCGCTTTACGACCACACCTGACATTCCAGTCACCTGACCCATGATCTGCAATGTTCTTTACCAGTTTGCAGAAAAAGATGAGCACCACATACACCTGTAGTCCTTGACTTACAATCACAGTTGGGCCCAAATTTTTCATTGTTAAGTAAGACAGTTTTGCCCTGTTTTGCAACCTTCCTTGCCACGGTCGTTAAGTGAATCACTGCAGTTGCTAAGCTAGTCACACAGTTGTTAAGTGAATCCGTCTTCCCCATTGTCAGGAAGTGGCAAAAGTTGAACACATGAACCCGGGACACTGTAACCGTCATAAATCTGAGTTGCCAAGCGTCTGAATTTTGATCACATGACCCTGCAACGGACGTAGTGTGAAAAACGGCTGAAAGTCATTTTTTTTCAGTGCTGTTGTAACTTTGAACAGTCACTAAATGAACAATTGTTAAGTGGAGGGCCACATGCATTTGTTATTCATTATCCAAAGGTACTAAGTTAACCTCAGTCATAATTTTGAGTTAAGAAGCCACATCTAAAATATCTATTTATGCAGTCCAGAAAATGAAACGGCATCTCAGCCCAAACGCGAGAAGATAACCCAAGCATCAACACTGTATAGTCAAGAGGAACATTGGAGGTCATCTATGCAACCCCCGAGTCTGTAAAGGGTTGTTGTACTCTAGAGTACAATCAAGGAGCTAAAACTAAAATGTAGTATTGAAAAAAATGTACTTATCTGATTGGGCAGCTATGCAATTTCTTAGCCTGGAAGAATCTTTAAAACGTGTGGATTTCAACTTTTCAAGTTTTTAATTTGTTTTCGGTAAGTCTGTTGGCATTTTAAATGAGGAAATAAGAAGGGGAAAGAAATCTCTGAGAGATCCGTTGCTGTGGTCACAATTTTAACTGTTCAAAAAATGTGCTGAAATTGCACTGAAATTGGATTTAATAACACAATACGGGTAGTTCCCAACTTACCACGACAATCCATCATAAATTTTCCATTGCTAGACCAGACTGTTCTTAAGTGTGTTTTGCCCTATTTTACTGCCATGTTGTTAAATGAGTCACTGCAACTGTTAAGTTAGTCACACGGCTGTTAAGTGAATCTGGCTTCCTACTTGGCAGGTCGCCAAAGGGGATCACATGACCCCAGGATGCTGTAACTGTGATAAATATGAGTCAGTTGCCAAGCGTCTGAATTTTGATCACATGACCATGGGGATGCTGTAAGTCATAAGTGTGAAATACGGTCATAAGTCACTTTTTTTAGTGCTGTTGCAACTTCAAACGGTCACTAAACAAAATGGTTGTAAGTAGAGGATTATTAGTAGCAAGTTTCCAGCAATTTTTCATTGAGGGGAATTAGTCCTTTGAAAAGAGGCATTTGCTTCACACTTAAATTAAATTCAATGTATCACTAAAATCAACTACAGGCAGTCCTTGACTTAACCAACTGTTCCAAGTTATGACGGACCCAGAAATGGAGCCTATGTCCCAGTTTTGAAGTTCTGACCGTGGCCTTCGCTTAACAACCACCACTTAAAAAGTTCATAAAATTGGGTGCAGTAACATGGCGACCCGTTTTACAACCAAAGTTTTGGGCTCAATTAATGTTGTAAGTCGAGGACTATCTTTAATAGTTTTGTCAAATTTTGAATGGATCAGTCTCAAGTTCCTTTGGTGGGCAGGAGCAACAGAAAGGCATATCCAAATTACCTCTTTGATCAGGGTTTCCCAGCCTCAGCTGATTTTAATTTCTGTGGACTTCAACTCCCAGAATTCAGCAGTTTGCATGGTAAAGTTCACTCGTGCCCACAACAGAATTTTGGGAACTGAAGTTCATTCATGCTGTCTACGTGATTATGGCAGATGAAGTTGCCTTAGGCTGGATGGGGAATTCGGGGAAAAGAAATCACCTCATAGTGGCTGGGGAATTGTGGGAGTGATGTTGCCTCATGGTGGCTGGGGAATTCTGGGAACTGAAGTCAATGCATGGTAGATAGGGAATTCTGGGAACTGAAGTCCACAGATGTTGACTAGGGAATTCTGGGAACTGAAGTCGACGCATTTTAAGGTTGCTGAGTTTGAGAAACACTATCTTAGATCAGCCCTAAGACGTATTTTTTAATTTCATGTCAATTCAACAGAATATGGGATTATAAAGGATTTTCTGTTCATTATAGTTATTTGGTCTGCTTTTGCTGTTTGGGTCTCTAAATCCACCCCATTTGGTCAGGGAAGATGGGAGTTGTAGTCCTAAAATTCCAGAAGCTGAGGGATGGGCCATTGCCTATCATAATGGCGGGCAGGTCCTCAATGGTACCCAGGAACGGGGTGAAATAAAAAGGGTCAAATGGCTAAAGCAGGTTTGCCCCCAACGGATGGACATTTGTGAGGGAAAATGTACTACACAGCATACCACAACTGCACACGAAAGCCTTCGTTTCTGCCAGTGCCTCTACAACTCTCATTTGAGCACTAGCCATTGGTCCCAAGGTATACAAATAGTCCTCAATTTACAACAGTTCATTTAGTGACCGTTCGGAGTTACAATGGCACTGAGATACTGTAAGTGACTTACGACCGTTTTTCACACTTATGACTGTTGCAGCATCCCCATGGTCATATGGTCAAAATTTAGACGCTTGGCAACTGATTCATATTTATGATGGTTGCAGTGTCCTAGGGTTACGTGATCCCCTTTTGCGACCTTCTACCAAGCAAAGTTAATGGGGGAAGCCAGATTCACTTAATGACTGGTTGCTAACAGTTTTAGAGATTCATTTAACAACTGGGGCAAGAGGTGTCGTAAAAAGCACCAAAACTCACTGAAGAACTTTCTCACTCAACAGAAACTTTAGGCTCAATTGTGGTTGTAAGTCAAGGACTACCTGAACTTTTAATGCCTGCAAGCGAATTTTCTCCTTTGCTGATCTATTTTACTGTTGCACAAACACACACACACATTCTATTCCTTACGGCTACCAATCACAGAACAAAACTCTATTGTGTTTGGGATGACACTGGAAGACACCGACCATCCATGAAAAGATGAGTTGGCCATTAAAAAAACAATCCAATCAAACAAAACTCCAAAGTTTGGACAGATTTTGCTGCAAACCCCCCCACTCACACAGTTGTTAAGTGAATCACTACAGTTGTTAGTAACAGGGTTGTTAAGTGGGTCTGGCTGCCCCACTGACTTTGCTTGTCAGAAGGTCAGAAATGGGGATCCAGTGAACTCCGGGACACTGCAACTGCCATAAATATGTGTTGTTGCCAAGCGTCCAAATTTTTATCATGTGACCATGGGGAGATGCAGCAGTCATTCAATGCAATGTCACTAAATCAATGGCCGTCAAGGACAACATCTGTCTGTCTGTCCGTCTGTCTATCTATCATCTACCTAACTACTTACCTATTTTATCTATCTGTCCATCTGCCTACCGACCTACCTTGTCTATTTATCGTTCTGACACTGTCCGTCTGTCCATCTATCCTATCTTATCGATCTAGCCATCAGTCTATCTCCATGCATCCATCTGCCTATCTACCATCCATCCGTCCATCATCTAGATTCTTATTGATCTATTATCAGTTATCTATCATTAACTATATTGTCTTATTGATCTGGTATCTACCTACCTGTATTATCTTTATTGTTTTATCTATCCATAATCTATCTAATCTATCATACATCATATATCTTATCATCTCTCATATCTTTCTGTCTGTCTATCTATATCTATCTACAGTGTCTGTCTGTCTGTCTGTCTGTCTGTCTGTCTGTCTATCTATCTATCTATCTATCTATCTATCTATCTATCTATCTATCTATCTATCTATCTATCTATCGCTTGAATTAAATTCCTACGTGGTGCTGCTTGCATAACACCTCCTCAATTCATTGATAATGAATCAATGAAGAATTTTGGAAATAAATCCAAGAAAGTGCAGAACACAGGGCCCCCTAACCTCTCTCTTGGGGGCATTTGCAGTCACCAGCCTGTGTCCCCGCAAGACACATACCATTACTTTGCATTCGGGCTAAGGATGATAGGAGTTGAAGTCCAGTACTTCTCTAAAAAATCTCTTTTCACCGCTAGAATGGCATTGCGGCCTTTGGGCCTTCGCCCGCAGGAGTTGACTGACTCGCCCAGCTGCAGCATAAGCACTTTTCAAAAAGAAAAAAGGAAAAACGCAGAGGGAGGGGGTCATGTGGTCTTTCGAAGGGAGAGGGTCATCCCACTTTCCCCAAAAAAACCCAATATTTTTTTAAAAAATCCAACACATGCAAACTTAAGGAGACCACGGGACCCACCCACCCCTCCTTCCAAGGGAGCAACAGAACTGAGTGGGGGGTGTCAAATCAAAACAGGTTTCTATTGCAAAGCTGAGACCGATTATTTTCCCAACTCCCACACCCCCCACACCCCTTTCACACACACACACACACACACAAAATCAGGTTGCCAAGCTGCTTGCAAGGACCTTAAATGTACCGAGATGCAACTGTCACTCACGCGTGCAAGGAAGCGGATTTAAGTCCCTAAAGCCTGGAGGGTTTGCGCGGGGGGGCAGAAGGAAAGAAATCACAGCGCGAGCCAACTTGTTCGCGTGAGCTCATTCGTCGCAACGCGATCCGGTCTAACGAGGAAGGAAGATTAACTCCTTGCAAACCACGATCTGGCCAGGATGGATGGAGGGTGATGGTCATCTCCTGCGCCTCCCCCCCCTTAAAAAAAAAAAAAGGCAAGGCAATAGGACTGAATCAGCAGGCGTGCAAATTCAGGATCCTGTTGAACCTCTTTTTCTGTCCTGTCTATTCTACACCCCCGCCTTTGATTGCAACGTGTGCATAGTGCAGGGCAAAACCCGGGCGTCGGAAGGACCAGAAGGAAGGAAGGAAGGAAGGAAGGAAGGAAGGAAGGAAGGAAGGAAGGGGAAGGAAGGAAGGAAGGAAGGAAAAAGGCAGAAGGAGAAATCAGGGAGAGCGAAGACATTGCATTGCTTTGTAAACTGCACTGCCTTGCAAATTGCACTATAAACCGCATTGTAAATTGCATCGCATTATAAACTGCATTGCAAATTGCATTGCATTGCAAAGCAACTTCCGATCCTCCCTTTCCCACCCACCCCCGCTAGCCCAAGCTTGCAAGCGCCCCCATTCCGGGAGGGGGGAAAAAAAAAAGAGAGGGGGGGGCGCTCTACCATTTTGCTGCCGGGCTACCCGATCCAGGGAGCCCCGCTGCTCCTTTGCTCCCGGGGGGGGTTGCGCTCTCCATCAAAAGGTCCAGGGGTGGAGCGAGGAAGGTGGATTGGGGGGGTGGGGGGAGTCTTCTCGCTTATTCCGTCTAAAGAGGGGTCTATTGCTTGTCTGGCTGGGCCCCCCCCCCCCCCCCCCCCCCCCCGCCGCCGCTCCCCGGCGCTCTGCAAGGTTCCTCGGACGATGCTCCGCCTCCCCTCCCCTCTTCCTGCCCCCCCCCTTGCAAGAAAGGCTGGCAGCGCCCGCCTAGCATTCCAGGCGGATGCCAGAGGCGTTTGGCTTCGCTTGGCCTCAATGCGCCTGCGCGCCCGGCTTTCCCCGCTTGGCAAGCTTTGTAGTCTCCGTCTTGACAGATTTGGCTGCTTTGCCCTCTAAGGAACAGAATTGGGATGGATGCGCGATGATTTGTTTTTTCTTTGTTATTATTCTTTATTTATTTTTATCGTGTCTTAATTGCTTGGTAAGGGTCACCTCCTTCCTTCTCCCGTTTTCCCCAAAACAATGACCCTGCAAGGTGGAATGGGCTGAGAGAGGAGGACTGATCCACCCACCCAGAAAACTTTCTCCCCTAAGGTGGGACTAGAACTCGCTGCCACCCGGCAATTGGCCCAAAGTCAACCAACCAACCAGCTTTCATGCATGTGGGACTGGTGATTGGTTCAAAGTCACCCAGCTGGCTTTTATGCCTAAGGCAGAACTAGTATACTCATGGTCTTAGTGCAACCTTACCTCTTTTATGACTCGTGGACTTCAACTCCCAGAATTCCTCAGCCAGCCACACTGAGGGGAAAGGGAGGTTTCCAAGCTGAACCATGCTGGCTGAGGAATTCTGGGAGTTGAAGTCCACGAGTCATAAAAAGAACCAAGGTTGCCTACCTGTGTCTTAGTGATTGGCCTAGTTACCCAACTCAATTTTGTGTCTAAAGTGGGACAGTGACCTGGTGATTGAACGTCACCCAGCTGGATTTCATCTCCTGGTTTCTTGGTCAGCACCTTAACCAGTGCTTTTTTTGTAAAAGAAAAAAGGTGCCGGAACTCACACGTCATACAACCCACCTTGCCTACCCTACAAGGTTCCATCCAAAAAAGGTGCCGGAACCCTATTCTAAGCGTTCTATGAGGAAAAAAAGCCCTGACCTTAACTACTATCGCTTCCCTATGTAGAAAGTGAACCCAAGCAGGACCAACCTGTCCATGATCCGGGAGGACAACATAGATGGGAGGGGGCTTGGGAGTCGTTATCCTGGAAAGAACAGGTGCCTGGTGGGTTTGAACCCGTCACTCAGTTGAAGGGGGAGACCAGGGTGGATTGCACCTTGCTGTGAACACGACCACACCAGCCATCTTTGGAGCACTCCTAAAACGTAGTGCACCACACCATTGCCTCCGATTGTCGGGACTGAAAAAGGGATGCTTGATCTACGAAGGTTTGGTGGGCTCAGAATATAGTGGCTTGGACAACAAAGACCATGTTTTAAAACGGGTAGGCAACCTCGGCTCTTTTATGACTCGTGGACTTCAACTCCCAGAATTCCTGAGCCAGCATGGCTCAGCTTGGAAACCTCTCCCTTTTCCCTCATTGTGGCTGACTCAGGAATTCTGGGAGTTGAAGTCCACGGGTTATAAAAGAGCCGAGGTTGCCTACTCCTGTTTTAAAAGGACCACAGGGAGATTCTGGGAACTGAAGATCTTAACAGATCAGCAGTTTGAGATTTAGGCCTCTCTCTCTCTCTCTCTTGCCTTTTTCCATGTGGGTTTTTCAGACATTCCAAATAGATCTGTAGGCCTTGGACTTCTTTGAAGGCTCCCCATCAAAGCATTGAAATTAAACCAATTAGGCATCCATTTTTTTTAAAAAAAAAAATTTTCCACGGCTACAGAATTTGAAAAACAGGTTTCTGTTCATGTTTTAGGACACATCCCTGAATATAAGGAGTCCTTGGTTTACGACCACAATGGAGGCCCAAATTTCCATTGCTAAGCAAGTAAAAGGTAAAGCAAGACATTTGTTTACAACCTTTCTTGCGACATTGTTAAATGAATTGCTAGGGTTAAGTGATTAACATGGTTAAGTGACCTTGCTTGTCCAAAGGTTGCAAAAGGTCCACTGCAACCATCCTAAATATGATGAGCCAGTTGCCAAGCATGCAAATTTCGATCACAAAGACCCACAGTGATGCTGCAACAATCATTTAGTGTAAAGAATGGTCATAAGCAACTTTTTTCAGTGCCGTTGTAACTTCAAATGGCCATTAAGCAAAATGGTTGTATGTTGAAGACTACCTGTAAAAGCTCTACCACAAGACGACAGCTTTTAACTGAAGAACAGGCAATTCGTATCTAAAGATCAACAGCTGATACTTAAGCGATTCGTATTTTTAATTGCATCAAAGGGGGGGAAAAGATCATTTCAACTGTACATTTTGGCTCCTAATAAAATATATTTAGGAGATGAAGTGGGGAGTCTAGGAAATCCAACTGTTTTGAAAATGAAATGGGCTGCTTGGAAAATTTGTGTGGAGGTCTTTCCTCCTTGAATTCAAAATGGCAACCTCAAATTCAAGTCACAAATTTGGGGGGCTGAAGCAGGTCCAAGGAAAATGCTCTGCGCCAAACATGTTACGAAATGCACAGCATTTTGGCATCGTAGAAATTTAACAAATTCAGGATCGGCATTAACAGATAAAGAGTCGACATATCCCTCGACCACTAAATAACAGTGTGTTATTTCTGCTGTTTTTTTTTAAAAAAGTTATTCAATATGAAAATTTTGTGTATATCCCAACATTTCGATTTCAAAATGAACTTTTGCCTGCTGAATTCGAACTCGGGAACAAAATTCGATTGCTCCTGAAAAGTTAAGTTTTCTGAAATAAATTTACAGCTTGCTATCTTTGCCGATGCTCATCAACAGACTTGCAGATCTGACAGCGATAGTAGAAAGTTAGAAATGTTAGCACATCCAGACATGATGAAAACCCAGAGTCAGAAGTCCATGGGAAAACCCAGCAGCTAATGTCAGAAACAAGGAGAACATTGTTCTTGCTTCTTCACTGGATAAAGAACGGAGACTCAATGTGGTCTAGCATCGCTTGGAGTTCAGACACCAACGTTAACTATAGGATTACACCTGCAAGGGTGTATTAGGTAAAATTGATCAAGAAACAGGATGGTAACCAGCTTTTAACTCCTGGGATCGAAATATACATGACATTTTCCAGGCAAGGGATGAATCTAACTCCCAGAACTCATAACTGTAGGGGTGAATGATCTCTTAAGTTAGGAACTTTTGGGATCTTCCTGAATATTACAGATCCAAGATCTTCCTGGATCTGTAGTGTCACCGCTTTTGGGGGTGTCAAGATATGAATGAACCATTATTTCAGCATTTAAGGGCAATGTTTGAGGCAGGTAGACTGCAGGCGAGATTCCTGATATGGTTCTTCACAGTTTCCTGGTTACCAAGCTAATTTCCTTCGGAAAAACAACTACCAGGCTTAAGACTGCATGTCAAGCGTATCATCTATAGTTTGGAAACGGAACTCCGGGCAACACAAAATGATTGCCACAATAGAGTGTACAAAAAAACGGTTGTGTTAAATTTAAATAAGGCTCCACCTTTGTTGGCAGCAGTTAAGTTTTACCTAGATACTGAAAAGAAAATGAAAAAAAAAACAAAAAAAAAACGCCGAAGCAGACTACCAACACAAAAAACTTTCTGTTCATTATAATTTGCTATGCTCAACCGTCGGGCTCTCAGCTGTATCTGCTGCTTTCGCTGGGACTTCGGCAATTAGAATAGCTGCGGTCACTTTCGCTGTCGGAACCGTAAGATCTACAAGAAAAGCCAAAATATACGTCAATATAGCACATTGGGCACCCACTTCCACTTTAAAAAACAAGTAGTCCTTGACTTACAACAGTTCATTTAGTGACCAAAGTTACAATGGCATCGGGGTGGGGGAGAAATGATTTAGGGCCATTTTTCACATTTATCACTGCAGCATCCTCAGGGTCACGTGATCAAAATTCAGACATTTGGCAATTGACTCATATTTATGACCGTTGCAGTGTTCCCGGGATCACGTGATCCCCTTTTGTGACCCTCTGACAAATGAAGCCAATGGGGGAAGTCAGATTCACCTAACAACCTTGTTACTAACTTAACAATAGCAGTTATTCACTTCAACAACTGTGGCAACAAAAAAAAAAAGTTATAAAATGGGGCAAAATCCACTTAACAGAAATTTTGGGCTCAATTGTGGTCGTAAGTCGAGAACTACCTGTAGAGATTTTTTCCACAACCTGAAGATGAAAACTAAGGGAAACTTTCTGGGGTGTCTTCTACCATGTCTCTTCAGAACCCCCTCCTCAAACATGGCTTGCTAGGCTAAGACAACCGTGTCAGGAAACAAGATTGCACAATTATCCTTCCTTCGTAAATCTGCAGGATTTGTTCCCAAGACTTCTGTCTGAGATAATGATGTTCTAATATTTCTCCCATTTTGTTGCAAGTCATGGGTTCCTGAACTTCTGTTGCTGAGTCCAATTTTTTCCTCTGGAGTTCTAGAATGCGTGCCAAGCCATGCCTAGCAAGTTAGAGGGTCATTTGCAACTGTAGGAGGGACCCATGTTGGTCTAAAATGGCAAAGAATCAGGCGTCTCAAAGTCCCTTTTCTGATCAATGATTTTTAATAATACAGTGGCACCTCGGTACTCTTTGTTAATTGGTTCTGAGAGGCGTGATGAGTACCAAACAAATTTTTCCCATAAGGAATAATATACTGAGTCACAAGGCAGCCGACAACAAGTAATTCTAGCTTTGTGCGTCGAGTACCAAAAGAACAATGAGTACCGGGATAAAATTTTCACGTCAAAATGCGCTGAGTATCAAATTTGATGAGTTTCAAAGCAATTGAGTACAAAGGTACCACTGAAATAGTAACAAGAGAAAGAACTGGAGAAGATCACGAAATGAAAAGACCTGCAAACAGAAGTAGAACAACTATGGCAATAGAAAGTGAAAGTAGTCCCACCAAGTGACAAGTGCATCGTTGGGTGCCATCCCAAAACATCTGGAACATCCACGGGACACCTTCAGCATTGACACCATCCCTATCAGTCAATTGCAGAAGGCAGCTTTACTTATAACCGCTGACATCCTGCGAAGAGACCTTTAATGCCATCCAATATCCACATCTGCCTATTTCCAGGTGCTTGGGAAGGACGCCAAAATGCCCAAAAGCACCGAAAGACATTTGCCACGTCCTTTTCTCTCTTCTCTTTGAGATCAACAAAGCCCAGCCTCAGAGCCTAGTAAGGAAGGCCAGTAGAGGTGAATCTGGGCGACCCAACCAGCCTTTTCCTTGTGGAATTATGAAAGATGTATTGTATCCTAATTACTGTATAGTTACTGTAACCTAATTACTGCATAATTATTGTACTAGTATTCTTTTGGATTTTTGTCTGTTAAGCTATAGGTAGCCTAGAATAGCACTTTTTTAAAAGGGTGATCCTAGGGCCCCTGGGGATTCTCCTCAAGACCCTTTTCATGAAATCAGAATTAGCGGCTAGGCTGTGATGAAAAATCCCACCAAACAATTGTGAGAAGCAGTAGCAGCATGTAGTTAAGGTGCCAGGCTAGAAAGTGGGGGGCTGTGTTCTAGTCCCCTTGTAGCCACTGAAAGCTGACTGGGTGACCTTGGGCCAATCACTAAGAGATCATGAGTTCTAGCCCTGCCTTAGCCACGAAAGCAAGCTGGATGTAAAAGGTAAAGGTAAAGGTTCCCCCGCACATGCGTGCTAGTCGTTTCCAACTCTAGGGGCCGGTGCTCATCTCCGTTTCATAGCCGAAGAGCCAGCGCTTGTCCGAGGACTTCTCCGTGGTCATGTGGCCGGCATGACTAGACGCCAAAGGCGCACGGAGCGCTGTTACCTTCCCACCGGAGTGGTCCCTATTTTTCTACTTGCATTTTTACGTGCTTTCGAACTGCTAGGTGGGCAGAAGCTGGGACGAGTAACAGGCGCTCACTCTGCTACGCGGCACTCGGGATTCGACCCGCCGAACTGCCGATCTTCTGATCGACAAGCTCAGCGTCTTAACCCACTGAGCCACCGCGTCCCTCCTGGATGACTGGATGACTTTGGGTCAATTACCAGGAGATGGTGAGTTGAGGTCCACCCTTAGGCATGAAAGCCAACTAAGTGACTTTCAGCCAAATGCCAGAAGGCTGTAAGTTCTAGCTCTTCCTTCGGCACAAAAGCTGGCTGGGTGATTCTGGGCTAATCACCAGGAGGCGGTGAGTTCTAGTCTTGCCTTAGGCATGAAAGCCAGTGACTCAGCCCAACCCGCCTCACAGGGAGATGGAAGGTGTATTGGATACGTTATTTGAGTTATTTGTAAAATAATAAAGGCGCGATACAAATTTAAAAAATGTCAACGTGGTAAGTGAAAGCTCTTTTGGGACCCTCCATGATATTTAAAAGGGAGCAGGGATCCTGAGAAAAAAGGTGTTTAAGAAACACTGTCCTGGAAGCATCATTCTAAACTTCCTCGCTTTTCCAAAATGCTGGCAATTCCACAATAGACCTGAAAATGGAATGTAAGAGTTTGCACGCAATGTTTGCCAGGGGGTTCCAGTTAACAGCCAAGCTACTAGGAAAAATTTACCTGGAACGTCGGTCGTAGCTACGAGAGCGGTGGTAACTGTCACTTCTTTTACTTCTGCTACAGCTGCGACTCCGGCTGTAGTAACTGTCATATGTGTAGGATCTGCTTTTGTGAATGAACCAGAAGCAACGGGATTATCTGATCTAGAATGACTTCCATTGTTAAGTAATTAAAATGAGAATTGTGTGAAAGTAACAACTGCTTTTAGATTGCCAATCTTTGGTGCTAACAAAGGGAAGGAAGGGAAGATACCTACAAAATTGCAAAACAGCTGCAAGCTTTCTAGCTTGCGTTGTATTATTGTATATAACCAGAATTGTGTTTACAACTAGAAACAGACTCATCGGATGACGACCACAATTGAGCACAACGTTTCTGTTGGTAGGCGAGACATTTTTTAAGAGAGCTTAGCCCCATTTTACCATAGGGTCGCGATGGGTAGGATACGACTTCGCAGCTAACAAGCCCCATTTTATGACCTTTCTTGCCACGGTTGTTAAGTAAATCACTGCAATTGTGAAGTTAGTAACAAGGTTGTTAAGTGAATCTGGCTTCCCTGTTGACTTTGTTTGTCAGAAGGTTGCAAAAGGGGATCACAGCCGTCATAAATATGCATCAGTTGCCAAGCATTTGAAATTTCATCACATGGCCATGGAGATGCTGCAATGGTCATAAGTGTGAAAAACAGACATCCAAGTCATTTTTATCAGTGCTGTTGTAGCTTCGAATGGTCACTAAATGGAACTGTTGAATCCATTCATTATTCCTAGGTATCTCCATAGTGTTAAAATTAGGAAATTAGAAAGGGATATAAAAGTAGAGCTATGCAAGCTTCAAATGTGACTCAGAAGCATGTTTATTACGCAAATATAAACCCTCTCCCATTATCTATTAAAGCAGATTTTTTTCCTTTTTCCTCCATTTTTTTCATGCGTGCCTGAAAAAAAAAATCCCTTGATACAGGTAGTCCTTGACTTGACTTGAGGTGAAATTGGCACTGGGAAAAAGATGACTTATGACTGTATTTCACTTCTGACCACTGCAGCATCCTCATGGTCTCCTGATCAAAATTCGGGCACTTGGCAACTGACATGTATACACTACTACAGCTGCACTGTCCTGGGGTCACGCCATCCACTTTTGCAACCTTCTGACAAAGCGAAGTCAACGGGGAAGTCAGATTCACTGAAGAACTGTGTTTACCTGCTTAACAAGTGCAGTAACTTGTTTAACATGTGTGGCAAGAAACATGGTAAAATGGGCCAAAACTCACTTCACAACTGTTTCACTTAGCAACAGAAATTTTTGCACTCAATCGCGGTCTTAAGTCAAAGACTACTGTAATTGTTTATAAAACAACCGTCAGAATACTGGTTTTCAGATTGTTTCACAAGGATGTTTATAAAAATAACCTCGCACCTATTGCTTACCTTGAACGACTCCGGTGAGCGTAGGAATTGCTTCTGGATCGGCTCCGACTGTAAGTGTGACTGTTAAAACAGAGGGGGGGGGGGAATTATTTGCACTGACAACTTTCCTAGCATTTAGATGGAGGTACTTAAGTCTGAAAATTCAAATTCTTCCCTTGTTAACAGAAAACTCTTCATTAAACGTAGAGAGGGGACTGTAACGAAGCCAAAATTGGCTGCAGGTAAAAAGATCCTATATCTCTTTCAAGGTGAGCTGAGCTTCAGGGACAAAGTCATGCCCTTTGGGGGCAAGGGAGGTAATCCTCAACTTACAACTGGTCAATTAGTGACCGTTCAAAATTTATGACGGACCTCCATGAGGACGCTTATGACCTGCTTCTAAAGTTACCACACACGGTCACGTGGCAACCGCCCTGCTTTTGTGGTTGTTTACACATTTTACAAGTTTTGCCAAAAAGTGACACTAACTTCCAGTTTTCGACAAAAGCAGCCCGTAATGAATTATTGGTTCATTTAACAACCACATTGTTCACTGTATATCTGCAGTGTTTGCTTAATAACCGTCATCCAAAAAAGGTCATAAAATTGGGCCGGTCACATGGATTTATGACTGTCAATACCTATGACCGTGCATGACTTACAACTGGGTTGGGCAGGCTCCGTCACAAGTCAAGGACTCTCTGTAGTTTAAAAGTTGTTCACCACTGCTTTTTTCCCCAAAAAGTTTTTTTTTTTAAATTTCCACTCAAGTGATGCAGATTCTTCTTCAGTTCAGCTCAACCCCTGGCGACCGCCCACACACGCTGTTCACAAAACCCAAACAATTCACTACGGCATTTAGTCACTGCTGCTTTCTCAACTTCCCAATATGGCACTTTACAATAGCACTTAGATTTACATACTGCTTTAGAGACCCCTCTAAGCAGTTTACCAATGTCAGCATATTGTCCCCAACTATCTGGGTCCCGGTTTTACCGGTGTCGGAAGGACACAAGGCTGAATTCAAACCTTGAGTCAATCAGGTTCGAACTCCAGGCTGGGGGCAGAGTTTGCCTACAGTACTAACCACTATGCCATCACGCCTCCTATAAATTTCTCCAGTCCTTTTCCTTTGAAAGACAACTTACCTATCACTTCTGCAACTGTTGTAAGAGCTACTTCGAGTTCTTGAGCGACCACGACTGTACCACCCTCTGCTCCGACTTCTTGAGTAGCTCCGGGATCTGTGTATTCAAAGGAAATGGGTTGGGGGGAAAATGTGTATCCGAAAAAAAGATACCCCCTTTAAAAATATATATAGCAGACCGTAAATTCAAGTTCCGCCTTCGCCATAAAACCTAGCTAGGTAACTCTGAGCCAAGCACCAACTGACTTAGGCATGAAGGCTGGCTGGAAGACTTTGGGCCAATCACAGAGAAATGGTGAGTTGTAGTCTCGGGGTTTTTTTTTTTTTTTTTTGATAGATATTTTATTGGCTTTTTTTAACACAACATAAATCACTCAATAATTAGTAAACTGTGTGTGGCCTGGGTAACATTTGTAAAACAATCTTTAACAATTGATTTCTATAATCTGTATTCCATGTGTTAATTTTAGTTGATTTCCTCCTTCCCCAAAGTATCCTTCTTTGCAAACATTAGATTAATACAATTCTCATTATTTTGATAAATAACAGTTAAGTATATAGTTTTTCCAATACTCCTGAAAAAATAATAATCATATTAATATATCTTTTCTTATTAGTCATTTTAGTTGCCTTATCATAAATCCTGTTACAGTACTTGTTTCAGTTTAATCCCCCCCCTCCCGAGTTCTAGATATTCTTCTTACTGGTGACAGTTTTCTCAACAATTGATTACATTTATATTGGTGGATTTGATTCTATTTTTTCCATATAAGCCCTCTCACACTTTTCTATTTCTTAAGAAACAGATGAAAGAATAGAAAGAGAAGAGAGAGACGAAAAAGAGGAAAAGAAAAGAAAAAACAAAAGCCATGAACTACAAAAAAATAACATACTACTTAAAATACGTATCCCTCCTAACTTAATATATATATTTATTCCCTCAATTTCTTATTCTTTTTAACCATAGCTAAGAATACATTTAATCTATTTAAACTTTAAGCATTCCACTCAATAGATCTAATCCTTTAACTCTGGTGAGTTCTAGTCTCCCCTTAGCCATGAAAGCCAGCTGGATAACTTTGGGCCAACCACCAGGAGATGGTGAGTTCTAGTCCCACCTTAGACACATGAAAAGCAGCTGGGTGACTTAGAGCCAATCTGTAGGAAATTGTAAGTTCTAGTCCCACCTTAGACACAAAAGCTGGCTGGATGACTATGGGCCAATCACCGAGAGACAGCGAATTCGAGTCTTGTCTTAGGGATGAAAGCTATGTGGGTAATTTTGGGCCAATCACCAGGAGGATGGTGAGTTCTAGTCCTAGTCATGAAACCCAGGTAGGTAATCTTAAGCCTGTCACACTCTCTCAGGCAAACACACCTCACAAGGGTGTTATTGTGGGGAAAACTGGAGTAGGAAGCTGTGCTGGATATGTTCGCTGTCTTGAGTTACTTATGGTGGAGCAGTGGGCTAATGCCTCCTTAAGTAACACCAGCTGCCTGCAATTAATGCAGGTTCGAGTCCCACCAGGCTCAAGATTGACTCAGCCTTCCCTCCTTCCGAGGTAGGTAAAATGAGGACCCAGATTGTTGGAGGCAATAAGCTGACTTTGTAATAATGCCGCTTGGGGGGGGGAGGCGAAAGCCCTAATAAGCAGGCATATACATAGAATGAAGGCTATTGCTAAGCACATTGATTTGTGCTTTAGACTGTAAGCCACCCTGAGTCTTGGGAGAAGGGCAGGATATAAATGGGATTTAAAAAATAATAATAATTTAAAAAGGCAGGAAATAAATGCATAGACAGACAGACAGACAGATGGATGTAGGGAGAGAGAGAGAGAGAGAGAGAGAGAGAGCGAGAGAGAGAGAGAGAAATGTACTCACCTATATGAGTACGTGGAGCTCCTCGACTGACTTCGTGAGTGACTGTAAGACAGAGATCTTGTCCGGTGCCTGGATTTAACATCCGATTTGCTCCGTGAGCGACTCCGACTTCTGGACTGGCTGTCCTCTTGTGTCGCAGAGTCTTCTTCACTCGAGCTCTCGTGGTTCCGTGGCCTGCGATTCAGACGCGCCGTCTTTCTGACCTCATCAAACAGGGAGCCCGGCCTAATCTTGTTTTTACTTTTTATCTCGATCCTTAAACCCGGCGGCTTGGATTCTGAGGAACCGGCAGCCAGGTTTTTCACTTCAACAAGACTGCCGGCGGATACGGTGAGCTGCAGATTCCCAGCACCCTGTAACGGTTTCCACTTATTGTCCCCGAGACTGCTCGATGTACTTTCAGAAACTTCCATTTTCCCCACAGTTTCCACGCTGGTGGTGGCTTTCGGCTTTTCCCCATCTCGTTCTTGGCTTCCTTCTTGGAGGCTAGTCAGGCCTTTAGCATCAACGGCTTGCCTTACGTTGCGGGTGGTGGTGCTAACCGGCACCTGGGAGCTTGTGCTGGCTTTCACGTCTTGGAAATTTAATTTGAGGCTTACTGGAGAAAGTTCCAGATCCACTTTCAAGGGCGAATTATGGTCTGGAGTACAGATCTCCATATCATCCATCTGGATGGCACCCTGCTCAGTTTTGTTATTCTCCTGAGCTGCAGTGGGACTTCCAGAAACAGAGGTGCTTTTCTTTGGATTTGGAACCGGAGTTGAAGAAACAGCTTTTTCCTCGCTGCGTTTATTCAACTGGCTAGCGGAGGCGGACTGATTTGCTGCTCTCTTTGAGAGGGCAGGCTCTTCATGGGACGTCCGATCGTCCTTCGCTTGGTCTTTGGACGTTGTATCACTTTTGGAATCCGGGTCTTGGCCTTTGGCTTCCTTGTCTTTGGCATGTTTCTCTCGCTCTTCTTTTGTTCCGGGTTTTCTGGCAATGACTTCCTCCTCCTCTTCCTCTTCCCCAAACTCCAAGGGAGGCTGCCAGTGGAATGTCTCTTGACGTTTTCCGGCTTTGTGCTTCTTCTCCTTTTTACCTTTGGATTTTTCTTTCGACTTTTTGGCGTGGGCTTTGCGGAAGGACTTCTTGGAACTTCGCTTCGGCTTCCGGGATTTGTCCCTGGAACCTGTGTCGGAATCAGAAGTCTCCGTGTCTGAAGAGGAAGGACGCTTGGTTCCTTTCGACGTCTCCGGGACGGCTTCAGATTTCGACTTCTGTTTGGTGGCTGGGCAGGGATCCATATCAGAGTCCGACGAGGCCTCGCCTTCCTCTTTTGCAGACAAGAGCCTCGAGGTTTCTTTGTCGTTCTGGGTCCCGTCTCTTTCAGAATTCGATTCAGAATCCCACTCGTCGCTCGCACACTTTTTCGTTTTGGCTTTCCGTCTGCTTCTGAGTCTCTCAGATTTCTCTTTCAAAACTTTTTGTTTGGAACGGTTGCTATCCTGCCCGGGCCGAGGTTTCTCATCGTGCTGGTTGCAACCCAAACTTCTTTTGTTTTGCTTTCGGGTCACTTTTTCAGATCTTAATTGTTCTTTTTTTTCTTGGACAGGCTGGGATGGAGTCAATTTTTCACTATCGATCGAGGACTCGACGGAGGATCTGCTGGCACTTCTAGGCTTGAACGAGCTCATGCCTTTCACATAGGGAAGCGTGCTTTCCGAACTGCTCTGTCTTTTCTTGGACAGCTCGGAATTTCTCTCGCGGGATCCCAATTTCGTCCGGCTTTTCTGCCGGTCGTCCTCACTGAGCGAAAAGTAAGAGGAGGATCCACTGTAGCACGACTGGTCGCTGGGGAAGCGATTCCCCGAACGGGATCTCACAGTGGATTGGGATCTCGAACTGGACGGGCTTCTTGATCGTGAGTAGGACTTGGAGGAGGACCGACTTCGTGAAGTCCTGCTACTATATTTCCACCAGCTGCCTGAGCTTCTGTTACTCTGGATTTTGGAGTAACGGCTCCGATCGCTCTCTGAACTCTTTTGCTGTTTAGGATAGGAAGAGGAGGAGCCGGGTTCTTTGATGCTGATTAAGCTGTAACTCGTCTGAGCAGGTGGTAGGTGAGTAGCCTTGGCCTTCATTTCCTGAAGCCGCTCGTAAGACGGTTTCCACGGTTTTTGCCCTGGTTTCCATCTGGAAGGTGGGGGACTATCGCTCAGCGGGATGACTGGAAGGCTTTCAGCAACCACAGGCTGAACAGTGAGCTTATCGTTTTGGGGTAACGCCGTTCGTACCGGTTCAACGGAGACCAGCTTGCACTCCTTTAAATGAGCCACCACATTTTTGGGCGAGTTGGAGACTGTTTTGACTGGCTTTGAGGCGGAACTGGATCTTGACCGGCTCCTTGACTGCGAGGACATGCGAGTGTTTCTCGATTGAGAACTACGGGAATAAGACCTGGACCGAGTTCGGGATCGAGACTTATAGTACGAGCGAGAATCTCTACTGGAGAGAGAGGCCGAGCTCCGCTTGTCTCTGTCAGATTTTGACCAGTCTCTTCTAGAAGAATCATCTTTAGATGTCAGGGAGGAAGAACGCGATGCTCTTTCCTGGTCACGCAACGATTTTTTCCTCCTGGCAGAAGAAGGAGAGGATTCTAACTCAGTGGAAGGAGACTGCTTCTTTTTCATTTGTTTGTGCTTCTTCAAGTGCTTCTGCTTTTTGGCCTTTTTCTTGTGCTTCACTTTTTTCTCTCTCCGGTGTTTCTTACGGTGGCTGACGTGCTGAGCGGTACTGAGGTCTGAAAAGCCATTGTGGGACCAAGAACGAGACCGCGGGGATAGACTTCTTTCATCCCACCGTCCTGGGTCGCTCAGCCTAAGGAAAAAGAAATCAAAATACACTAAAATAGTTTAATACATTGAAGACGGGGAAAAAGTAATAGGAAACAATGTATCTAATTAAATGTTTTGCAGACTTTTTGTATGACTAGGTGAAGATATTTGGCCACCTGATGTGCGAATTTGGGGTTAGCATCCTTTAAACAAAATCAGCGTAAAGCTGGGCCTCGAATTTGGAAATGATTGGGGCTATCAGATCAGGTCTTGGGGTATCATATGAGGGAAGATTTTCTACTACCCTGGATCAACAAGGATAAAGTCTCTGCAAATAAGGAGTCCCATTAAATCTCCCTGCCAGTAGAGCTGATGGGAGGGTGCATCAATAGGTTCTGAAAAAGGCGTATCTATATTTGCTTTATGGTTAAATTGTTCAGACACCCTGTAGTAGAAGACTTGCAGCTCTAACATTTGGAAATAGGATTCAGGGGCACTGGTGCTACCATTTTGACAATCTATGTCCCCCGATTCGAACAAAGTAATCCAAAGAACAAGTGACGACCTCTTTTAAGTGCAGTGCTTAACTCCCCTTACTCTGCAACTGTTTAATCACCCGAAAGATTAAAGAATCCCTGAATGAGTAACTTGAATAAAGCTAAAAACAGAGGTTTGTTGGTAGCCTCTTCCTAGAGAAGAACCAGCAGTCACAATATACCACAGAATACTACAGTACTCTATTGTAGAGTTGAACTGTGGGGCTCTTGAGGCACTTGAGCTTGGTTTTCTTGCAGACATTTCGTGACCCAACTAAGTAACATCATCAGTGATAGAAAGAAGTGGGGTTTGCAATATGTAAAATGGAGGGAGGAGGGGGAGGAATAGGAGTAGGAGTTCTGTGGGATCCTTGGTGCTCTCTGAGCTGTTTTTTCTCCCAAAACATGACACTTCAGGAAGACAACATCGTCAGCAAATTCTTACTTGTCTCCTTTACTCCACTTTTCTCCGCTGGGCGGCCTATAAGTTCTCAATCTCTGCATTTCCTCCTTCCAGTGGGGCGGTGTTTCACTGCTTCCATTGTTATCCGATTCCGTGCACGAGCGAGAGTGAGGTGGCGTATGGTATCTCTGGAAAAAGAAAATGCAAAAGGACAACGAATGTACACCAAATCTAGAGATTAAGTGAAAAGTGGCTCTCTAGCAGTAACTGCAAGAGGGATCTTGGAGTCTTAGTGAACAATCAGTTCAGTATGAGCCAGTAGTATGCGGCAGCAGCCAAAAAAAGCCAATGCAATCCTAACCCGCATTAACAGAAGGATAGAATCAAGATCACATAAAGTGTTAGTAGCACTTTATAAAGGGACGCGGTGGCTCAGTGGGTTAGGACGCTGAACTTGTCGATCAGAAGGTCGGCAGTTTGGCGGGTCGAATCCCGAGTG
The DNA here is from genome assembly GCA_024449315.1 of Daboia siamensis. NCBI lineage: Eukaryota > Metazoa > Chordata > Lepidosauria > Squamata > Viperidae > Daboia > Daboia siamensis. The sequence continues at coordinate 40,883 of JAKJMR010017807.1, forward strand.
CCGCGTAACAGAGCGCCCGTTACTCGTCCCAGCTTCTGCCAACCTAGCAGTTCGAAAGCACGTAAAAATACAAGTAGAAAAATAGGGACCACTCCGGTGGGAAGGTAACAGCGTTCCGTGTGCCTTTGGCATCTAGTCATGCCGGCCACATGACCACGGAGAAGTCCTCGGACAAGCGCTGGCTCTTCGGCTTTGAAATGGAGATGAGCATCGGCCCCTAGAGTCGGAAACGACTAGCACGCATGTGCGGGGGAACCTTTACCTTAGTACTTTATAAGGCCTTGGCAAGATCACACTGGGAATACTGCATCCAGTTTTAGTTGCCACAGTGTAAAAAAGGAAGAATGCAGAGAAGAGCAGTAAAGATGATTAGAGCACTGGAGGCTAAAACATGAAGGACAGTTGCAGGAATTGGGTATGTCTAGTTTAATAACGAGAAGGATTAGGGGTGAGCAGCCTTCCAGTATCTCAGGGGCTGCCCCAAAGAAGAGGGAGTCAAGCTATTCTCCAAAGCGCCCTGAAGGCAGGAGAAGAAGCAACGGATGGAAACTAATCAAGGAGAGAAGCAACCTGGAACTAAGGAGACATTTCCTGACAGTGAGAACAATTAATCAGTGGAATGACGTGCCTCCAGAAATTGTGGATTCCCCAACACTGGAGGTTTTTAAAAAGAAACTGGACAGCCACTTGACTGAAATGGTATAGGGCAGGGTCCCCAACCTGTGGGCCGTGGGCTGTGGCCTACTGGCCACTGGGTTGCGGGACAGGCTGGCCAGTGTGTGCACGTGTGCGCACACCACCTTACTCCTGCTAGCACTGTGACTGCAAAAATAGGACACTGTGCCTCGGGGCGCAAAAACAGGATGCTGCCATGCCTTGGGGCGTGAAAATGGGCTGTGCCTTGCTGAGGTGAACAAAAATGGGCCACTGCCATGCTGCAAGGCACAAAAACAGACGGCGTGCCATGGAAACAGGACACTGCCATGCCGTGGGGTACAAAAATGGGCACCGCTGTGCTGCAAGCACAAAAACGGCACAGAAATGAGGCGTTGTGCCATGCAAGAACAGGGCAGGGCTAGTATCACATGGGCACTTGCCCCAGCCCATTTGCCGCACACATGTGCTTGCGGCCTTGTGCACATGGGCACACATCCATCTAAAATGCTCCCCCCTCCCTTTTCCTTTGGCCCCCCCAACCGAGAATGGTTGTTGACCTCTGGCACAGGTCCTCCTGCTTGAGCAGGGTGTTGGACTAGAAGACCTCCAAGCCCCCTTCCAACTTTACTGTGGTTAATCTTAATTACACTTTCAGGAGTAATTAAGATGGCTTGCAGATATGGGCTAAGGAAGGAAAAGGACCTGGTGTGCAAGAGAATTCGGCTGCAGAATAGAAAAGGACAGCAAGTCCCCCAGTTGCAACCATAATATGATCCTCTGTCCATTTTGGTCATCTGTCGTAATATGGGTCAATCATATGACCAACCCGATTTTATGACTTTTGAGGTAATGGCAAACATCACAGCAGTTAACTGTTCCCTGTGGCACCGCTTTGCTGAAAACAAGATGTGCTGATTTTGGGGTGAAACTGTTGTAAAACACAATCAAATTACTGCTGGGAGGCTCCAAACAGCTGATGATGAATGCCCGAAGCACAATCCTGTGACCAGCAGGGGGCAGCACCTGATCGTCAGGACATTATGTCCAGGTCTTAAATCCCTTTTTCTGGTCTGATATGATATAACTTCAAATGGTCCTAAGTCAAGGATTACCTGTAAATTCAAATTCCTTAATTTGTAAGATAGACTTTGTATGAAGCCTTCCAGAAAATAAAATTACAGCAGAATTGAACTTCGAAGTGCAAGGAGGCAAAATTCATATCCATTTTTTGTCTAAAATATTGTCTGACTTCAGGTTTCAGTAAGTCATTAGTTAATAGTACAGGTAGTCCTCAACGTACAACCATAATTGAGCCCAAAACTTGTTGCTAAGTAAAACATTTGTTAGGTGAGTTTTGCCTCCTTTTACAATTTTTCTTGCCACCGTTATTAACTGAATCACTGCACGTGTAAACCAGTAACCTGGTTTTTAAGTGAATCTGGCTTCCCTGATGATTTTGCTCGTCAGATTGCCAAAAAGGGATCACACGACCCCAGGACACAGCAACCGTCATAAATACGAATCAGTTACCAGGCACCCGAATATTGATCATGTGATCACGGGATTGCTGCAATGGTCGTTAAAGTGTGAAAAATGTCCATTAAGTCCCCTTTTTCCAGTGCCATTGTAATTTTGAATGGTCACTAAACAATCTGTTGTAAGCCGAGCACTACCTGTACAAATATAGTTTTCCAATGCTGCCTGTTTTTCATTCTTACTATTTCTTTAGGGGTCAGAATACACTTGTAACCATTCTGCAATTTCAATGAGTGCCCAGGTGAACAGAAGCTGACCTTAGGTCCACAAGGCCCAAATCTACGCCCCGTGACTAAGTTAATCAAGCAAGAGCAACCTTTCATTTGCTTTTAAAAATAAAACTCTTCCAATAAAACTCTCCAAATTTGAAATTAAAACAACAACATACTATTGTGCCTCTCCCTCTGATTTTTCTTCCAGATTTTGACACCGAAGGTTTCTGGTCACCCGGAGCGGGTCCTGCGTCAATGGGTTTCCTAAAATATTCAGAAGAAAATAAGTATCAGGAGAAATGAACTGGAGTTACAAGCAGGATTCTTCTAATCAAAGGTATGGCCTCTAAACTGAGCGGGTGCGGTCAACAGCCATGCAACTAACTGCTTATCTTTGTTGTTAGCCCAGTCGGGGGTCCCAGGTGGGACTCTCTCCTGCAGACGGCCTCGTTTTATTACGGTAGACGCTGCTCATCTCGCCAGAAGGCGATTCCATGTGCCCACAACCAGGTAAAGACAAGATAAACTATTAAATGTTAAAATCTATCTCATCTATCTATCTATCTATCCATCCATCTATTCAATCATCTATCTATCTATCTATCTATCTATCTATCTATCTATCTATCTATCTATCTATCTATCTATCTATCTAATCATATTACTATCGTATCTATCATATCTATATATACACCCATCCATTCAATTGTATCTTTTATCTATCATCTATCTATTATCTATCTATCTATCTATCTATCTATCTATCTATCTATCTATCTATCTATCTATCTATCTATCTATCTATCTAATCATATTACTATCGTATCTATCTATCCATCCGTCTTTCTATCCATCCATCTATTCAATCGTATATCATCTATCTATCTATCTATCTATCTATCTATCTATCTATCTATCTATC
>JAKJMR010017807.1:52389-85053 GCA_024449315.1 Daboia siamensis
ACGCCCGCGGCGCCGGCAGCAGCAACAGAACGGCCGCGCGGGCAGGCCCCCAGCTGCTACGCGCGGCCGTCTCGCTGCCGCCGCCGGAGCCACGGGCGTGGGCAGGCTCCCAGGTGACGCGCGCGGACCAGCTGGGAGCCTGCCCAAGCGGCCGTTCTGTTGCTGCTGCCGGGGCCGCGGGCGTGGACAAGCCCCCAGGAGCAGCAACAGAACGGCCGCGTGGGCAGGCCCCCAGCTGCTTCGCGCGGCCGTCTCGCTGCCGCCGCCGGAGCCGCGGGCGTGGGCAGGCTCCCAGCTGGCCCGCCGCGGCTGGGGAACTCGGGACTTCGCCTCTGCGAAGGACAGGGAGGAAAATACATGTAAGTATTTTCATTCATTTTCTTTCATTTTCTTTCCAGTATTTTCCGGCGTATAAGACGAAAAACCTTGAAAATCTTCTTAAAAGTAAGGGGTCGTCTTATACGCCGGGTCGTCTTATACGCCGGAAAATACGGTACTTATAGCTCTGAAGTTACAACAGCTGCACTCCCCCCTCCCCATGGTCGTGTGATCAAATTTTGGGATCTTGGCAACTTTTACTGCCGTTTGCAATCTCCCAGTCGCCTGACCACAATTTGGGGCATTTTTTGCCGATTTCTAGCGTTTACAGGTAGTCCTTCACTTACAACCATTTATTTAATGACCATTCAGTTATATCAGCACTGAAAAACGTGACCTAAGACCGTTTTCCACATTTACGACTATTGCAGATCACGCGATCAAAATTCAGACGCTTGGCAACTGATTCGTATTTACAACGGTCACAGTGTCCCGGAGTCACATGATCCCCTTTTGCGACTTTCTGACAAGCAAAGTCAATGGGGAAGCCAGATTCACTTAACAACCATGTTACAAACTTAAAAACTTCCATAGTTCACTTAACAACGGTGGCAAGAAAGGTTGTAAAATGGGGCAAAACTCACTTAACCACTGTCTCGCTTGGCAATGGAAATTTTGGATTCAACTGTGGTCGTAAGTAAAGGACTACCTGTATCTTCTGATTTCCACCAAAAAAGTACTCAGTGGCTCTAATGGAGCCGTTTTAACTACTGCAGTATTTGTTTAACGGCCATTCTGTTTGCTGAACAACCGGAGTATTTGCTTAACAACTGCTGCAAAAACGGTCATAAAACCACGTGGTGGCCCACTTAACAACTACCATGACTTACAGCCATAATTCCCAGCCCAATTAGGATTGGAAGTTGAGGACTACATGTTCATATCCAATTATCTTTAAATGTAGTTTTAGAATCCCCAGCTGTACGCTCGCTGGGAATTCAAGGCATTACATTCCAACATGACGCAGAGATGGAAATCGCTACGCTTTAAAAGGCTTATATTTTAAAGCTTTTTTTTTTTTAAAGATCTTTGTTTTGCTGCCATTATTCAACACTTTCCTAGGCCTGACCTGTATATGCATATACTTTACTGTATAAATACATATATACTTCAGACCCAAGAATACACTAAGTCAGAAACTTGTCCACCCCAAGGGTAAAACACCCAGACACAATCTGAGCAACGTGGCATATGCAGTACAGTGCAGTGATCCATGTGTAGATCTGTACATTGGGGAAACAAAGCAACCACTTCACAAACACCTGGCACAACATAGGAGAACAAACGCATCAGGAGAAGACTCAGCAGTCCATCTGCATTTAAAAGACAAAGGCCGCTCTTTCAAAGACAGCAAAGTCCACATTTTGGACAGGGAGGACCGCTGGCTTGAAAGAGGGGTCAAAGAGGCCATCTTTTATCTTTACCTTTATTAGACTTGTATACCGCCCTTCTCCCGTAGGACTCAGGGCGGTTCACAAGGTTTTTAAAATAACAATACAACAATTACAAAAATTAAGAACCGTTAAAATGATTACATTTAGACCATGAATAAATATAAAACCCCAATTAAAATCCAATTAAAACCCCAATTAATACTCTCAGTCCAGGCCAGAAAGCTCGAAGAGCCAAGTCCTCAGGTCCCAGCGGAATGAACGGAGGTCGGGGGCAGTCCTCAACTCCACTGGCAGCTGGTTCCAAAGGGCAGGCGCACCCACAGAGAAGGCCCTCCCCTGGGTGTTATCCGCCGGCAATCCTTGACCGGTGGCACCCTGAGAAGACCCTCCCTGTGGGAGCGCACTGGACGAAGGGAGCTTGATGCCGGCAGCAGGTGTTCCCTCAGATATCCCGGGCCCATGCCATTTAGGGCTTTATAGGTCATCACCAGCACCTTGAATCTCACCCGGAGGGCAACCGGAAGCCAATGCAGCTTGCGGAGCAGAGGTGTTACATGGGAATATCGGGAAACCCCCATCACAACCCGCGCAGCTACATTCTGCACCAGCTGAAGCCTCCGAGTGGTCCTCAAGGGCAGCCCCATGTAGAAAGCGTTGCAGTAGTCCAATCGGGAGGTCACGAGTGCATGAGTGACTGTGCACAGGGCATCTTGGTCCAGGTAGGGTCATAACTGGCGCACCAGGCGAACCTGGGCAAAAGCCCCCCTGGTCACGACTCCTATATGGTCTTCAAAATTGAGCTGTGAATCCAGGAGGACGCCCAAGTTGCGAGCCCTATTGACGGGAGGGAACAGCTCACCCCCCATCATTAAAGGTGGAAAGAACTGGTTAGTCCAAGATGCTGGTATGCACAGCCACTCAGTCTTGGCGGGATTGAGCCTGTTTCTCCCCATCCAGACCCGGACCACCTCCAGGCAACGGGACATCACAGCGACGGCATCACTGGGTTGGTTCAGGGTGGAGAAAAAAAAGTTGGGTATCATCAGCGTACTGATGATACCCCACCCCGAAACCACGAATGAGCTCACCCAGTGGCTTCATGTAGATGTTGAACAGGAGGGGAGAGAGAACCGACCCCTGAGGAACTCCACAAACGAGAGGCCTCGGGGCGGATCTCTGCCCTCCCATTAACACCGACTGCGAGCGGCCCAGGAGGTAGGAGGAGAACCACTGTAAAACAGTGCCCCCCACTCCCAACCCCCTGAGACGCCGAGGTAGGATACCATGGTCGATGGTATCAAAAGCCGCTGAGAGATCTAATAGAACTAGGACAGAGGAACAACCCCTGTCTTGAGCCCGCCAGAGATCATTCACCAGTGCAACCAATGCCGTCTCCGTGCTGTACCCGGGCCTGAAACCCGATTGGTACAGGTCCAGATAATCAGTTTCCTCCAGGAACAGAGGGAGCTAATGCGCCACCACACTCTAAACCTTCGCCAGAAAGCAAAGGTTGGACACCGGACGATAGTTGTTTAATACAGCTGGGTCCAGGACAGGCTTCTTGAGAAGGGGCCTCACCACCGCCCCGCTTCCTTCAAGGTGGTGGGGAAGATACCCTCACTCAAAGAGGCAGATATTACTGCCTGGAACCAGCTCCGTGTCTCCTCCCGAGCTGCATAAATCAGCCAGGAGGGACAGAGGTCCAATAAACAGGTGGTGGAGCTCAGCCACATCATCAGGGGAAACAGGATCGAACTCAGTCCAGATAACATGCTCAAGACCATCCGATTCCTCCACATCAGACTGCCCAGTTAGAGTCCAAACCGGCACGGATCTGAGCGATTTTGTCTGTCAGATGACGACTAAACTCCTCAGCCCGTCCCTGTAAGGGATCCTCCCTCACCTCCTGGTTAAGAAGGGAGTGAGTCACCCTAAACAGGGCGGCCAGGCAATTATCTGCAGACGTGATGAGGGCAGCGAAGTAATTACCTCATCGCCGCAAGATAAGACCTTATAAAGGTTAACTGCAATTGGTCAGATTCGGAACGGCTGGACCTCCAACCGCTCTCTAGACCCCATTTCCGACACTTCATCTCCCAGAGCTCCACAGAAAACCATAGAGCCCAACGGGATCTGCGCCAGGTCAGGGGTCGCAAGGGTACAACACAGTCAAGTGCCTCAGTGGCCACCCTTTCCCAGGCACCCACCAAGGCATCAACTGAGCTGTGAGTGAGGGCGATGGGTATAGACCTAAGCACCATCTGGAACCGTTCTGGGTCCATTAGGCGCCTGGGGCAGAACCACCTGGTCAGTTCCGCAGCCCAGCGGCAGAGGGTGGCATAACGGAAGACCAGCTGCAGATGATGATCAGACCTTGACAGGGGAACAATGACTGGCGAACCCCCTCCCAGATCATCAAACCACTGTCCAGACAGGAACACCAGGTCGAGAGTGTGACCCCCCACATGAGTCGGGCCTTGAATTACCTGGGTCTGGTCCATGGCCATCATGGAAGCCATGAACTCCCGGGCTAACTCCGACGACCCTCCCAAGGAAGGCAGGCTGAAGTCACCCACAACTATAAGCCTGGGGAACTCCACCGCCAACCCTGAGAGGGTGTCGAGCAGTCCGGGCAGGGCTGTTGCCACACAGCTGGGCATCAGGTATGTGAGCAACAAGCCCATCTGAGCCCGGGGGCTGCAACTTAGGAGGAGGGACTCACTCCCGCCAATCTGGACAATGGTGGTCTCCCGCGGACATAAAGTCTCCCGAATAACCACCGCCACCCCTCCACCCCTACCCTGAGCCCGTGGCCGGTGTAGCACACGGAAACCTGGGGGGCATAACTCGGCCAGAGGAACCCCTCCCTCCGAGCCCAACCAAGTTTCCGTAATGCATCTAGGTCAAATCTGAACAGCCCTCCCTCAACAGAGGGGGAGGGATACGACATCAGCTACACCCAGTCTACAACACAGTCCTTTCAGCAGTTCCAAGAAGGATCCACACCCACTTGCCTATTCAGGCACAGATAATCTCAAAGTGGACTCAAGTGCTAACAACTAAATGACTGCGAGGAATATAAATCCTTCCATCGGTCAGAACTGAAGAAGTTTGTTGGATGGAAGCGAAACATCTTCGAGCAGAAACAAAGTCCAGTTGCCTTTTGGAAAAAGCACCTTCGGGACAACTGTGACCTGGATGGCTTGAGAATCTCCACAGACTGACCTGTGCTTATTTTTTGTTTCCTCTTTCTTCCTCTCTTCCCGTCTTCGTTTCCTGGACTGTTTAGCTTTGTTCCTCCTCTTCCGCTTCCTCCTCCTGCTTCGCTCGTTTTCATATTCGCTGTCGGAAGAAGATTCCGAGGATGTGGATGTGCTGCTGGAGGAGCTATGGGAAGCTTCTGAGGGACTCCACGCTTTCCGCTTCTTCTCCAACACTTAGGAAGGGAAAAGTCATATGTTTTTAAGGATCTTTAGAAATCACACGGATTGACAATTATCGGGAATACAATCCCAGGTCACGATTTTGGGGTCACAATTACATCTAGTACATGTTATCGACAAAGGAGAATATTTATAGCTCAGGGGTCCTTGGTGCTCTCTGAGCTTGGTGACTTTTGTTGCAGACTTTTCATTATCCAACTAGCTAATATCATCAATGCTAAAAAGATGGTGGGGTTTGTGAGGAGGAGGTAGAGGAGGACTTGGTACTTTCTGAGCTTGGTTGTTTTATTATTATTTATTTATTTATTATTATATTTGTATACCGCCCTTCTCCCGAAGGACTCAGGGCGGTGAACAGGGCAAATTTCTTGCAGACATTTCATGACCCAACTGGGTAACATCTTTGGTACTAGGAGGGAGTAGGGTGTGTGGAGAGAAAGAAAAGGAGAGAAAAAGAGAAAGAGAAAGAGAAGGATTTGGTACTTTCTGAGCTTGGCTGTTTTCTTGCAGACATTTCATGACCCAATTGGTACTAGGAGGGAGTGGGGGAGAGGAGGAGGAGGAGGATTACAGAATCCTTGGTGCTCTCTGACCTTGGTCGTTTCCTTGGCGATATTTCAAACTACGTAAAACAATCAGTGCGAGAAAGGAGCATGGTTTGTGGAGGAGTAGCACGAAGACTGGGACATCCTTGGTGCTCTTTGACCTTGGCTGTTTTCTTAGAGATGTTTCATGAACCAACTAGGAAACATCATCTGTGTTAGAAGGGAGAGATGACTGGTTAGGTCGTGAAATATCTGCAAGAAAACCACCAAGCTCAGAGAGCACCAAGGACCCCACAGTCGTCGTCCTCCTCCCTTCCTTGTATCATGGATGATGTTGCCTAGTTGGATCGTGCAATGTCTGCAAGAAAACCACCAAGCTCAGAGAGCACCAGGGACCCCACAGTTCAATTCTGTGCTACAAATATTCTCTCCAATCGATAATTTCATATAATAGGTACTGAATAGATTTATACACGGCTTTATTTACAAGTAAATATTCTGCTCTATATTTTTTTCGATTCAGAACTCAGCATCCAATAAAACCTTCCCTAGGGTCACAGCAGAATCTGGCCAGAGTGAAGGTGACAGTATCAACCAATGTACGCATCCTCCAAGAGTTTCAGAAAATGGCTTCCAGATGCAATCTTGCAGAGATTCTACGATCCTTTTTGTCATGAAGCATGTCTCCCTTGAAAAAAAGGCTTACCATCCTTTGCCGATTTGGTAACCAGGACCCCACAGTCAATGACGCGCACGTCGGCATATGGCCTACTGGCAGAATCAGTTTTCAGATTTTCGATTTGTTCTATGACTTCAAAACCAGAAATGACAAGTCCAAAGACGACATGGACGCTACAAAAACAGAAAATGCCAAAGGTAGACTAGACTGTACAAAAGGGGGGAACTTGGCTGGTTGTGTTCATGCTGAATTCTTATTTGGGTGTATTGCATGGGTTTCCTACAACCGTCTACAGGTAGTCCTTGACTTATGATGGCAACAGAGCCCATAATTTCTGTTGCTAAGCAAGACGGGTTAAGTTGGTTTCAGAGAAATTGAGACCCCAAATTTCACACCACAACTGAGCCTCAAATTAACATTGCTATGCCAGAGAGCTGTCAAGTGAGAGTTGCCCAATTTTACAACCTGTCTTTCCACAGTTGTTAAGTGAATCGCGGAAGTTGGTAACACGGTTGTTAAGTGAATCTGGCTACTCCATTGACTCTGCTTGTCAGAATGCGGCCAAAGGGGATCACATGACCCTGGGACGCTGCGAATGGCATGAGTCAGTTGCCTAGTGGCCAAATTTTGATCACATGACCATGGGGATGCTGCAATGGTTTTAAGTGTGAAAAACAGTCACAACCACTTTTTTCCAGTGCCACTGTAAGTCGAGGACTCCTTTAATTGTCCAAATGAGCACCTTAAGTCAAACAGAGGAAACTACATTTAGCCCCCACCATAACCTACTTTTGCTGGGGATGAAATTAACCCTCAGATTGATTCTCCTTATTTGTGGTACTTATGAAGCCTTGCCCCCACCCCCCACCCCGCAAAAAAAATCAGCTTTCTCTGTCTGTTTTTCAACACACACAACCGGCTCTCCAGGAAGACAAAAAAAGTAATGGTGGTAAAGACCCCCGCTCCCAATCTAGTGATAAGTGATAAAAAAAAATCCTTTTCCCTTTTAAAGAGAAAACAAATCAGCGAAGCAGAAAGCATTACCCTTGCTGGAGTTGGGATGACTGAAACAATGGATAATTGAGGGAACGGATGGGTTTAAATAATTAAAGTCCTGCAAACTTAGAAATTAAGGATATTAAATAAAATGTTTAAATGCTTATTTGCACTTAGGGCTACGGATGTCATACTTTGAAACAGGGCCCTCATAGTGAGGCAGTTCATTAGGCCCAGTCAATGCCAAACAAAGAATCCAATAATTATCAATATTAGCTTATTAGGTTATTTATATCCCAACTTTATTATTATTTTTTACAAGGAACGCATCACCCCCAAAGGTTTTAGATCCTCACCATGTGATTTTGAGTCTTGTTCCTCCACCTTTCTCATTATCTGTCCCATCTTTATTATTTTTATAAATAACTCAAGCCAGCAAACATCCCTAATACTCCTAACTCCTCCCATTTTTCCCACAACAGGCCCCCTGTGAGGAATGCTGGGCTGAGAGAGGGAGGGACTGGCCCAAAGTCACCCAACTGGCTTTCACGCCTAAGGCAAGCCTAGAAAACTTATTACTTCCTGCAGATTGGCCCTAAGTCACCCTTTCTTACCTAAGGCAGACTACAATCCACCACCTCCACTGACTAGCCCAAAATCACCCAGCCTTCATGCCTAAGATGGGACTAGAACTCACCCTCTCCTGGCGATTAGCCCAAAGTCACCCAGCTGGCTTTCAGGGCTAACACAGGACTTGAACTGACAGTCTCTTGGCTTTTAACAAGGTGCCTTAACCACTATGACTTGTGGACTTCAACTCCCAGAATTCCTGAGTCAGCACGGCTGGCTCAGGAATTCCGCAAGTCATAAAAGAGCCAAGGATGCCTACCCCTGCATTAAATCAACCTGCCTCTTTTTGGATAGAAGAGTTTTTTCTCAACTTGTTTTTTCTCTCCAGGACCCTTCAGGACAATATTGCTATAAATTTGTGATAGGATGGCAAAAAGCTCAAGTTGAAAGCAATCTAGTTTTTCTAAGTCCGATACAAAGCTCCTAACGAGAAAGAATATGGGGGGTCTTACCTATCAAGGTGAGGAGCAGGCTTTGTAGTTCTGTTCGGCATCAATATACACAAGGCATTTATTGTTGGGGGAGGGGGGAAGGAAAATCAGGTTTTCAGATGAGGAGATAAAAGGCAGAATGGCAGATGAAAAAAAGTAAGGGAAGAAAAAACATAGTTAATTTAATAGGTAAACTTATTGGTACTAAACTCAGGAAATGTATCACTTGTCATATACTACAATATAATGCTACACTTGAACTCCATTTTTGACTGAAATTAAATGCCTATGGTACAGATAGTGTCTCTGTTTTACCAACTGAACAAACTATCATGGATTCATTCACATCTGAACTATTTACAATTACAATCTGGATCTTGGCAACAGTAGAGAATAAATTAAAGGCCGCTAATATGTTTGTTACTGCACAAAAGCACCTTCTTTAAAATATATTAGGCACACAAATACAGGATAGTTTCAAACCACCTTGTCCCCCAGTTATTTTTCTAAGACTACAAAGCCACACGAAACCCGTCACAGCTTTGGAAAATTAGCATTCCAATTGATGGACTGTCAACCTTTAGAATAAAGAGGTTTTTATGCCTTTTTTGAAGTCTGTGTTTCAAGAATATATATAAAGCCACTGCTCATCCTTCGAGGGAGTGGATGGATGGGTGGGGGATGATGTTAAACTGCAATCCCAAACAAGGTCAGAACATTAAGGCTGCAATTGTATGCTTATCTGCCGAGGAATAAATGCCATCAAATTGATTGCAGATTTACTTGAAATAACATGTATGGTGGTTAAGGCTTTAAGAGTCTATCTTGTGATTTTACTCTCTATGCTAAAATACAAGGAACTTTTTAAAAAAGGACGATAGCCCAATATCTATTGAGAACCGGCAGAGAGGAATTAGTGGGCCTTGAAAATAATCTGCATTTTATTTGTTAGGGGAAGGGATTGTTTTCAAATACAACATGGTAGCTACCAACTGAATTATCAGGAAGTGTTCGTTCAAGTTACCGTGGAAAATGCCTCTGTATTAATTAGCTATAAAGCAATATATCATCCTGAGATACTTTTGCAAATGTTTAAATAGTCTTTATTTTTTGCCACAGTTATCTTTGGGGGAAGAGAGACAACAAAGAAGCAAGCCAAAATACACAACTGAGTTTCCATTCTTCCCAAGCAGGGTATTAATCATTTTGTATTTTGAGTCTAAGAACTCAGCAGCTGTTCCTTGGATCATTTTAACTAGAGGGCAGTCTAATGGGAATAAGGGTGGAGATTATATCCCAAATATCGGTAGTCCTTGACTTACGATCGCAACTGAGCCTAAAATTTTAGTTGCTAAGTGAGAATAGTTGCTAAATGAGTTTTGCCCCGTTTTAGGACCTTTCTTGCTACAGCTTTTAAGTGAATCGCTGCAGTTGTCAGTCACATGGAGAGGTGCATCCGACTTCCCCATTGACTTTGCTTGTCAGAAGGTCGCAAAAGGGGATTGCATGACTGCAATCGTCATAAATATGGGTCAGTTGCCAAGGGTCTTAATTCTGATCACGTAATGTGCCCCTGGGGATGCTGCAATAGCCCTAAGCGTGAAAAAAGGATCCTAAGTCACTTTTTCCAGTGGCGCTGTAACTTCACTAAAGGTCACTAAATAAACTGTTGTTGAATCGAGGATTATCAGTGCAGGTAGCCAAGTTACGTCGTAATTGTTCCTGCAATTATGGTCATAAATTGTGACGGTCATTAGGCAAGTTATCAGTGGCTGAGCTGATATGTGTCTGTCTGTGTGTATGTGGGGGGTGGGGGGGTGGTTGTGTATAAGGTAAAATGTAAAGGTTCCCCCACACATGCGTGCTAGTCATTTCCAACTCTAGGGGCCAGTGCTCATCTCCGTTTCAAAGCCGAAGAGCCAGCGCTTGTCCAAGGACGTCTCCGTGGTCATGTGGCCGGCATGACTAGACGCCAAAGGTGCACGGAACGCTGTTACCTTCCCACCAGAGTGGTCCCTATTTTTCTACTTGCATTTTTACGTGCTTTCGAACTGCTAGGTTGGCAGAAGCTGGGACAAGTAACAGGCGCTCACTCTGCTACGCGGCACTCGGGATTCGACCCACCAAACTGCCGACCTTCTGATCGACAAGCTCATCGTCCTAACCCACTGAGCCACCGCGTCCCTCTGTGTGTGTGTGTGTGTGTGTGTGTGTCTACAACATCCTTCTCCCCCCCACCACCCCCGATACCGGACGGGAACCCATTTCCACCCAAAAACATAAATCCCTGTCATTGTCAGTGTGAGACCCAGTAAACGGGAGCCAGTTGCTAAGCGCTGCAAATATGATCACTTGACTGTGAAGGGGAGGCAGCTTTCAGAACGTTGAATCTGGATCACAAGTGCTTTTTTGGGATCTGTCACAACTTTGAACAGTTGTTAAACAACCGGCTGTAAGTCGAGGACTACCTGTGCTGCTTGAGACACGCTTGGTGAGAAAGGCACACAGAATATGCCTTTGGGCAAGTACCTTCCAAATACTCTCAACGTTGAGTCTTGCCAGCCACAATCGCTGACCTTTTTTGGCTGGAAATACTGTGAACACTGCTGATAGGGCCACATTTTTTGTCTCTCAAAAATTAAGGCTGGTTTGGAGGCCCACCACCCTGCTGCCCCCAAGGGGGAATGTTGTTTCAGGGCCTGCGGTCAATAGGGTCACTTGCCCACTACTTCTTTCTGCACAGCTAGAAAAGTTAACAGAATTATTTGCTGATCAGGGCAATCTCTGCAACCCTTTGTCTCCAATGGTAACAGGGTTTCCTGCCTGAGCAGGGGTGGGGATTGAAGACCACCTTCTACCTCAGTTATTTTGCTTAACCCATCTGCTCTCAAACCTTTTGAGTCAGAAAAACATGCAAGGATTAGCATGCAATTGCTCGGCTCTTGAATAAAGAATAAGGAACACCGGGGCCCATTAAGAGCTTTGGATTTAGGAAGCAGAAATGCGAATTCTTATGATTATTGTTCCTTTTTGCAAAGGAAAGATCTGTCGGGCGCAAAGCAAGGACTAGGAGACAAGCGTGCTCTTTCTTCCTTAAGTGGTCTAAAAGATTAAGCGGCATTATTCTATTGGAACAGCTTTACATTTTTTGCAAAGAAAGGAACACACAGAAGAGAGATCATTAGCACACATTTATGTGTTCCAAACACTAAAAAAAATATTCAAAAATGTGGAGCAGAGGTATTAAGCATTACCTTGCTGGCAAAGCGGCCATTAAACGTGTTATTGCTACGACTGGGTCTAATCACATAGACTGTACGTGAAGTGAATTTCATATGTATGAATTAAATAGGGGAATTAAATATATGGATATAAATTAAACATTTGTAATTGAGGTCCATAAGCTCAAATGTTATTTCTGACCCAAATAAAGAGGGGTGATCTTGGCAGGGTCACTCAGCCCAAGTTCCTCTCTCTACAAAACAACCAAATGTAATGAGGACAAGAACAGAATTGTGTAGTTTAAACTGCAACCAAAGTGACTGGACTGAAATCCTGAACTAGAAAAAAATACCAAGAGATTGTTAGATTGAGAGTCAGTGTAACATCCTCAGTTCTAAATGAAAGCGTCCCATCAATAATTATGAAATATTTTTATTAGTTTTCATCATAAAGATATACTTTGGATCTTTCAAACAAGCTAAGTATTTTCAGAAAAACAGGGAGGGAGAAAAAAAAACACATTTGAAAAGCATTAATAGCAAGAATTCTTAACGATGCCTTACCTATTGGTCTTCCTCCAAAATGGAAGTGTGTTATAAGCTCAAAATTTTGAATTTAATACTATTGAAATATTGATTTCAAAACTGAATTATTTAAGCTGGTGGGTATAAAGCAACTTACTCAAAACTTTGCATTTAATATTACTGAAATACCAATTTCAAAATATGAATGTTATTTAAACTGGAGGGTATAAAACAACTTACTCAAAACTGCATTTAATATTACTGAAATACCGATTTCAAAATATGAATGCTAATTAAAGTGGTGAATATAAAACAATACAATCATTTTAAATAACCATTTCTTCCTCTTGATAACAGTTCGCAAGATCGCAGGAAAAACAAATCAACTACTGCTCTAGGCATTCTTTTGATTTTTCAAAGCCATTTTTCCCCCGCAAAGAGAAAAATGACTGGAAAAAAATTCTAGTTCAAAAGTTTGGGATGGAACTGAAAATATTTACTCCTACAATTAGTGAGAATTTCTGCATGGTTTATCCTGAAATAAGGCTTTAAAAAAAAAAAACAACAACCAGGGTTGCTATAAAGAAGTCTCCCTCTTTCTCAACCCCAGGGAGAACACCACAAGATTCAATTCACATATGATCAGAAAAAAGGCAAGAAAGACAGAAAGGATAAAATGAAAAGGAGGGGAAGGGAGAGGGAGAAAGAAGGAGGGAAGAAAGAAAGAAAGAAAGAGAGAAAGAACACAGCCTTAGAGGAATGAGACATTACCTTTGGAGCGCACGATGTAACACTGTTTCTGTAAATTTTACACAAAAATGGCAAGAAATAAATTGTAGTACAATTCCAAACAAACTTGAGACTATGTTTAATACAGCTTTTAAGTACTTTTTTTTTTTTTTTTTTGCGTTTCAGCTGAATGCAATTCTCTCTACGTGTTTGCAAAACCAAGGTCGCTTTTTATTTTATTTTTATTTATTTATTTTATTTTATTTTTTTAAAAATAGGGCTCTAAATTTTCTTTATATTCACCTCTGTTTAGGGCTGAGGATTTTTGTACCAGTAGAAAGAGTGAAGAGTCACTACGAAAAATAGACTCAGTTAAAATTCTCTCTCCAACAAATCATTTATCCTTTGCCTAGAGTCGGTTTCCGCCACCCAAGTTACGATGACCCGTGGGAAATTACGAGCAGTTTGGGTTACAAAAAGATTACAGGTAGCCCTCAACTTATGACAACAACTGAGCACAACATTTCTGTTGCTAAAGAAGACAGTTGTTAAAATGATTTTTGGCCCGTTTTACAACTTTCTTGCCACAGTGGTTAAGCGTTAAGTTAGTCACACTTAAGTTGTTAAGTGAATCTGGCTTCCCTCATTGACTTTAGCTTGTCAGAAGGTCGCCAAAGTGGATCACGTAGCCCCGGGACAACTGCGACCGTCATAAATACGAGCTGGTTGCCAAGCATCTGAATTCTGATCACGTGACCATGGGGATGCTGCAACAGTCGTTAAGCGTGAAAGACAGTCCTAAGTCACTTGTTTTCAGTCCTGTTAATTTCAAACAGCAACTAAATGATCGGTTGTTAAGTTGAGGTCTACCTGTACTCCAAAGGATGATAAAGACTGTTTATAAAGACTATAAAAATCACAGAAGCCCATCCTCAGCAAGGATTGTGTATCATTTTAAAATCCCCTTCCACAAATCAAAGCTCCACATAAATATTATTGAAGGGAGGGATTATCTGGGTTTCCAGCACAGTCAGGAATAAACCCTGCAAAGCAGGAAGAATTAATCTCGGTGATGCTTTGGCTTGTAACAGGCCAGAAAATCAGTATTGTAAAGCTTTCAACCCACATATAAATGCTAGTGACATCAGAAACCATATGGTTATAATAAACAGGGGGTGGGGTGGAGTTGTTACCATTATTTTCACAAATCAGGATAATCACTGGGATTAGTAAGTGAAAAGCTCTCGTTTACACAGGCCTAGCTTGGTTTGAATGCAGAATGCTTCGACAGCTTGATTCAAGAAGAGAAAAGAAAATGCCAGCAGCAGAAAAACCACACTGTCTTCTAAACCCGTTATCCTCATCTATTTTATCACCAGTCATTGAGTTTTAACATGCTTGGGATAAATCACCCGACAAAAATTAAACAAAACTAAATTTAAAAATAAAAATAACTTTAAAGACAAGACATAAAAGTTAAAAGTGCAACAAAAACCACAAAAAAACCCTCAAAGGGAAAACTTGATGGATCAGTGAGACCCACTGATTTTTTTCCCCCTTTCTGCGGTCAGTTTTCTATCGGTTATTTTCCTGGCTCCAGAAACACCGTTCTGAGCACTGCACTGGATCATAACTTATTTCTACACTATACTTTATTTCAAACTTTTATTACCTCTCAGTGGGTTTTTGTAGATTGGCAGCCAGCATCCTAAGGATTCAGTCCACAAGCAGAAATACTGATTTTTCTTTGCAATATTATTTAATCCCTTCGTTAAAAAAGGTCTTGTTACACCTCAAGATGATGTTAAGCAGGGTGAAAAATCTAACTGGCTTTTTAAATTTCAGCCAGTAATAAACAGTTTACAGGTAGTCCTTATGGCAGGGGTGTCAAACTCCATTTCATTGAGGGCCGCATCAGCATTGCGGTTGCCCTCAGGGGGCTGGGTGGGTGTGGCCTGGGTGGGCATGACCTACTGGGTGGGTGTGGCTAGAGTGCGTATGGCCTACTGGGTGGGCGTGGCCAGCTCTACATCGTTGGCATCAAGGGTGCCTATGGGGGCCTGGGCAGGAGTGGGACAGATCTGAGGGTCTCTGGCAGGAGGAAGGTCTTTGGGCCAGAGCCAAGGCAGTGGGGGCCATTCCCTCACTGTTTCCAGGTTGGCTTTGTGGGCCGCATGAAACCACTTCGCGGGCCGGATCTGGCCCCCGGGCCTTGGGTTTGACATGCCTGCCTTATGGGTAGACTTATTATCACAATGGGACCCCTCAATTTTTTTTTTTTGCTAAGCAAGGAGGTTTGTTACACAAGTTGTTCCCCATTTTACAACCTTTCTTGCCACAGTTACTAAGCGAATCACTACAACTGTTATCACGGTTGTTAAGTGAATCTAGCTTTCCCCATTGCCTTTGCTTCTCAGGTTGCAAAGTGGAAATCAGGTGACTTCGGGACACTGCGATCGTCATAAATACATGCCAGTTGCCAAAAGTCCAAATTCTGATCATGTGACCGGGGGGGGGGGGGATGCTGCAATCGTCATTAAGTTTAAAAATAGTCACTTTTTACAGTACCATTATAACTTTGAATGGCCACTAAATGAATGGTTGTAAGTCAAGGACTAAGTGTACTTTGCAAGGCTGAGAATACCCCACCACCAGCGAGGCATAACAATCTGTATCTGTCTTTTATCCAAAAAAACCTGTCTGTAAACTTATTGAACCCGTAATATTGCACTTATTTGCCTTTGAATGCAACTTAAAAGTCTGTCATGGCAAAACAAAATTATCCTATATCAGCTGCATTTTCACTTATTTAGTCTTTCTACCACCAAATAACTCATTGTAACAACAATTATAATTATAATAATTAAAGAGGGTGTATCTACCTTCCCTGAACTCAAGGTAATGTACAATGAATGTTAAAACTTATCTTAAGCAGGATTGTATAGGATTTAAAGGTATACCATAGGGTAAGTTGTCGGCACCACCTTTTATTGCTAAAAGTGGGCCTGTAGGTTATAAATTTCAATGTTTTTAATGTTTTAAGTATTTTTATTAGTTTTCTGAATTGTAAGCAGTCCAGAGTCACTTCGTAAGGGAGATGGGAGCCATAAAAACTTAATAAACAAACAGCTGTATTAATCAAGTGCTCTTATAAATATTGCCATGTATTATTAAATAAACTTTAGAGCCCACCAACGGCTTCATAATGAATGTGTTAGCAGTTATATTTTGTTAGTTCAGATAAGCTTAAAAACTGTAAAAAAAAATATGGAAGAGCAATCAAAATTATTTTTATTTTCTACTATACATCTAATTCATGCCAATCTCAAGTGTAAGGGAAGCCATAGGAAGCCATCTGTCTGCCAAACTAGAAATCTCTATAAACCTGCATTACCTTCCTAATGAGGTAAAAAGTTATTTTATACTGATTTTTCATTTTGGGGACATCATTCCTTAGGAAGCGAGTTAAATATGCCTCTTATCTGTAGATTATTCAATAATGGCAGAGACCTGTTTTCAATTTAATCTTCCAGAGCAGTGGAAGATAGGTAACGAAACACTATTCATTCTTACCAAGAAAGATGGCAAATTTGAGGGGGGGGGGGGAAATCATATATAGCAACCAGGACTGTAATTCTAGAAAACATCCTTGAAACCAGTTAAGATCCAAAATTCATCAAATAGCAAAAATCCAAGTTGTCTAGTCTCAAACACAAGATGAAACGAGTACAGCTTGTGTTTCTGTAATTCTGGAATATATGTGGAAGGCAGGAAAAGAATGTTGAACCAGAGATTCTAATAAAAATTCAGCAAAACCACTTGGAGTACAGCAGGTTAATTTCACTTTAACAGGTGCCTCTTGCTAACCAAATTAAGAATCTGGAATGGATTTTGTAATCACATTCCTCAAGCATATGTTAATTCTGCTGCCACTTGAGACCTTCAAAAGGACAGAAAATGAGAGCAGAAACCGACTGTTATAATGTGGAACCTTCAAAACAAATGCTAAAATTACATTGCAGCTGACTGTCTGCAAATTAATGCTGGTCAAAATCAACAGCATTTTTATTATAGACAGGTAGTCCTCGAATTACAATCATATCTGAACCCGGAATTATGGTCATAAATCATGAGGCTTATAGGTTGAGGCATCATCATAAAAGTTTTGTTTACAATGGTTATTAAGTAAATGCTGCAGTCGTTAAGAGAGTCCATTTTCCCCAAGGGGTGATTTTTGCCACTAACAAAGAAGCAAATGCCAAAAACTGGCAAAAAATTATAGAAAAGTAGTCACATGACCTTGGAACGCTGCAAACAGCCATAAGAAGCTAGTTGCCAAGCATCCAAAATACATTCATGTGACAGTGTTTTTGTGTATGTGTTTGTGTGTGTCTGTCGTAACTCCAAAAATGGATTGTAAGTAGCTCTGGGAGGGTCCATCATTAAGCGACCAGTCGTAAGCTGAGGACTACCTGTAGATGCCTATACAGGTAGTTCTCAACTTATGACCAGAAGTGACCCCAAACTTTCCGTTGCTAAGCAAGACAGGTGAATTTTGCCCATTTTTCAACCTGTCTTGCCTCAGTTGTTAAGTGAATCGCTGCAGTTGTTAACTTAGTAACACAGATCTTAAGTGAATCTGGATTCCTCATTGACTTTGCTGGTCGTAAACGAGGAATGACATGACCCCAGGGACATTGCAACCATCATAAATATGAACCAGTTTGCAAGCATCTGAATTTTGATCACGTGACCGTGGAGATGTGAAAAACTGTCTTAAGTCATTTTTTTCGGTGCCTTTGTAACTTTGAACAGTCACTAGGCCAGGGGTAGGCAACCTTGGCTCTTTTATGACTCGTGGACTTCAACTCCCAGAATTCCTGAGCCAGCATGGCTCAGCTTGGAAACCTCTCCCTTTCCCCTCAGCATGGCTGGCTCAAGAATTCTGGGAGTTGAAGTCCACGAGTCATAAAAGAGCCAAGGTTGCCTACTCCTGCACTAGATGAATGGTTGTTAAGTCGAGGACCACCTGTATTTCCCATTAGACCAACTGCAAGCGTCTTCAGAGGTTTTCCTACCTGGAAGTAGTGCATGTCTAAAAGATGACTGTGTCCCACAGCAATATTAAGACGGCCACCATCTGCAGCCTTTGATGTGTTA
This sequence comes from Daboia siamensis, assembly GCA_024449315.1. NCBI lineage: Eukaryota > Metazoa > Chordata > Lepidosauria > Squamata > Viperidae > Daboia > Daboia siamensis. The sequence goes on from JAKJMR010017807.1 coordinate 70,521, forward strand.
AAAAAAATTGCCTGTAACCATCTACCTGAACCATATCCATGCTTCTTTGGGGTCTGGGAATTGATGGGAGATAAAAGCTATGAAGTCACTGCTTTCACAAAAGAAAATGCCCAAATCTGAGATACGATAATATATGCCTCGAGAGATTTTTGTAAGAGAAATAATAAATAATTTAAGAAAATGCCTTTATATTCTGGCAGGGGCCATGCAAAGCTAGTGAATTTAAAATCAGCACTGTATTTATAAAACCAAACAACCGCCGTTCGTTGGTGAAAGGCAGAAATCTGCCTTTTGATTCTCGTCCTCGTGTAAACATTTTGGCAATATCATCTTTCTTATGAACAGTGCTCGTGTTTTTATGAAAATGCAACTCTCAAAGAAAGTTTACTTACATGAAAAACTGGGAACCATTCGTATGTTTCCCTCGGTTTGCCATTGACAAAAGAAAGGCTCGGTCGTGTTTCAAAATAAAGTTTTCATCTGTTTCAAAAAAGGAGACAAAAGAGAAACAAATCAACCTCCCCCTGGCATTTAGACCCTTTACAAGTATCAGTCATGAAGAATTACCCCGTTGGGCAGTAAAAACTCAAAAACAATCTATGCCATTAATTAGAAAGACAGTTTGCACGCAAGCAATCGTTGAGCAGCCTTTTAATCAAGAAGATTTGGAAGTTTCAATTATTACAAGCCACTTTACCATTTCTTAACCGCTTTTGTGAAATCTCTGGCTGTTCTTCCAACATTGCAGAGATTCCTCCAGCCCTGCTATTAAAACAGATTTCCTTTAGCTGCAGAATGGGCAGGTCTCATGCAGCTCCATGGAACTAGTATATATTCCTTTGGTTCAACCATCGACTGACCAGTTAAGAACTAGCATCTCAATGAATGTTTCCACGAAATAAGGAAGTTCAAATTTCCTTTGCGAAAAGACAACATGCCTTGAGTTTAAATAAATATCTTTGTAGACCAGTGCTTCTCAATCCTGGCACCTTTTAAGCTGTGTGGACTTTACATCCCAGAATTCCTCAGCCAGCCATGGTGAATTCTGGCAGCTGAAGTCCACATGTCTTAGATTTGCCAAAGTTGAGAAACACTAGTGTAGATACTCCCTTAATGTTAATCAACTAGCAATAAGGTAAGAACAATTCCAAAGCATTTTCTCCAGTAATCCATAGGCTAAGAATTGCTAAAAGGTAAAGGTAACGGTTCCCCCGCACATGCGTGCTAGTCGTTTCCGACTCTAGGGGCCGGTGCTCATCTCCATTTCAAAGCCGAAGAGCCAGCGCTTGTCCGAGGACGTCTCCGTGGTCATGTGGGCGGCATGACTAGACGCCAAAGGCACACGGAACGCTGTTACCTTTCCCATCATAGTAGTCCCTATTTTTCTACTTGCATTTTTACGTGCTTTCGAACTGCTAGGTTGGCAGAAGCTGGGACGAGTAACAGGCGCTCACTCTGTTACGCGGCACTCGGGATTCGACCCGCCAAACTGCCGACCATCTGATCGACAAGTTCAGCGTCCTAACCCACTGAGCCACCGCGTCCCTTAAGAATCGCTAGCATGCAATAAAATTGGGTTGGATCAGAAAACAGAATCCCCCTTACCAAAAAGCCTCTTTCTTTGAACTGGACAGAGAAACCACTCTGACTCCTTCACAAAACTAATTAAAGTAGTTATGTGGGGTCCTGGTGCTTTCTTGAGCTTGGTGATTTTCCGGTAGACGTCTTATGATCCAACTAGGTATCATCGTAAATCTTAGAAGCCCACTCCCTTCTACTGCTGATGATGTTTCATGCAATGTCTGCAAGAAAACCATCCAGCTCAGAGAGCAGCAAGGACTCCACATTTCAACCCTGAGCTACAAATATTCCATCGATAATTAAATTATGATTTGTTTGTTCAGGTAATTCTCAACTACAAACAGCTACCAACAAAACATATTTTTTTTCAGCTTCAGAATGGAAAAATCTCATTTTACAACATGCTGTTATGATGATGATGATTGTGAGTCTATTGTGGCAGCTTTAATTGAATTTTATTAAAAGCGTAATAATTGTACAGTACCAGGACAGTTGTACTTACCTAATTCAAAATCTTAGAAGAACCAAAAACCTTTACAATACAGATTGGCAAACAGAAGAGTAATTGCTGTTTTATTCTATGATTAAGTACTTTTAGAATATAACTTTTGTACAAAGCAGCTCATTTAGAAAAGGTTATTCTTTTCTACCTAAGTACGTTCAGGACACATTCGGAACCAACGTAACAAGAAAAAACTGCTCGGTATCTGATTTATAATCCAACACTTTTAAAATATGCCCCAAATAATTGAGAAGACACATACAAACCTCAAAAAGGGCAGGGAAAAGGAAGGGAGCACCTGAGTTGAAAGACAAGTAGGTGACATCCCAAGGACCTCTTGGTCAAACCGAAGGCCATCTTGGGCCTCTCAAACTATTTTGGGGCTGCTCTCCAAAGATACATGGACCCAGCCACAAATTCATTAACAGCTGACCAAAGATTTTATTAGGAAGGGTGCAGGGGAACAAATTTGAATTTGTGTTGAGCTTTTGTGTCTTACCTTTTCATTTTGCAAAAGATCACATTCTCTATAAACAAAAGAATATGTTGACAGTTTTAGGCAGGAACACAGGAGTTGGCATGAATCAAGTTGGCTAGCCTCCATGCTGAAGTCAAGTTTTAACCACTACAATAGCCGCCGTAAACTTTTGACGGTTAACGCTAACATTTACAGTCTTAAGAATTTTTTTTAAAAAAAAAAACTCTCATGCACACAGAGAATATCCATGCAATATTATACTTTCATGCAAGAGGAGCTATATAAACCTGGTTACGAAAAGCTGAAATTGGAATTCGCAAAGCTGAAGCCACCGAGGTGTAAAGTAACTGCTTGAAGTTTTACCTTTGAAGTATCCTCCGTAAATAGATTCGCCTCCTTTTCCGTTACCTAGCGTTAAGAAGGTAGAATGTAAAATCCTGAAAAGCGCCACTAGATAATTTAATTAATCGCATTGCATGAAAGAAATCAGCAGCAGGCTCCTAATTCTAAATTACAGGTAAGTAGCAATTACAGGTAGTCCTTGATTTGCGACAATTGAGCCAAAGGTTTTTGTTGCGAAGCGAGACATTTGCCCCGTTTAATGGATCTTTCTTCCTGCAGTTGTTAAGTGAATCACTGCAACTGATAAGTTACCATCATGGTTGTTAAGTGAATCTGGTTTCTCATTGACTTTGCTTGACAGAAGGTCGCAAAAGGAGATCAGGTGAACCCCAGGATGCGGCATTCATCATAAATCAGTTGCCAAGCATCCAAATTTTAATCATGTGACCATGGGGATGTTGCAACAGTCATGTGAAAAATGTTCCTAAGTCACTTTTCTCAGTGTTGCTGTAATTTTAGTCACTAAATGAACTGTTGTAAGTCAGGGACTACCTGTAAAAGGTAAAGTTTCCCCCGCACATGCGTGCTAGTCATTTCCGACTCTAGGAGCCGGTGCTCATCTCCGTTTCAAAGCCGAAGAGCCAGCGCTTGTCCGAGGACATCTCCGTGGTCATGTGGCCGGCATGACTAGACGCCAAAGGCGCACGGAACGCTGTTACCTTCCCACCGGAGTGGTCCCTATTTTTCTACTTGCATTTTGACGTGCTTTCGAACTGCTAGGTTGGCAGAAGCTGGGACGAGTAACAGGCGCTCACTCTGCTACAAGGCACTCGGCCCGCCAAACTGCCAACCTTCTGATTGACAAGCTCAGCGTCCTAACCCACTGAGCCACCGCGTCCCTTACCTGTAGCACTAAATAATTTAACTAGTCACATAGCACATTTACCAGAGAGGAATTGGCCGTGAGATTCCTAATTCTAAATTACAGGTAGGTCACAATTAAAGTAGTCCTTATGACCACAATGGAGTCCAAAATTTCTGTTGCTAAGCGAGACAGTTGTTCAGTGAGTTTTGCCCCATTTTGCAACCTTTCTTGCCACGCTTAAGCGAATTACTGTGGCTGTTAAGTTAGCAACACGGTTGTTAAGTGAATCTGGCTTCCCCATTGACTTTGCTTGTCGCAGAAGCTGATCACATAACCACAGAATACTGCAACTATCATAAATACAAGTCAGTTGCCAAGTGTCCGAATTTGATCAAGTGGCAACGGGGATGCTGCAATGGCTGTTAAGTGTGAAAAATGCCCATAAACACTCTTTTCAATGCCCTCGTAACTTTGAATGATTACTAAATGAACTGTTGCAAGTTGAGGACTACCTGAAGTGTGAAATTTGATTTGAATGCAATTTATAAACTGATCCCAGGTTGAGTTTAACGCTTGCCCAAATTCACGCAGCGCAAGGCTAATAATGTGCACAAGGCTGAGGCTAGTGCACGGGCAATTGCCGCTGGCGTTTTTAAGTGCTCCTTAGATAGGCAATACAGAAACACGGTTCCATTTGACAAAATGGAAGAGGCTCATTTTTTTCAAGAACTATAGTTGAATACAGGTGATTAACAGGTACGCCTTAGATATGGATAGCACGTAGATAGTCCTCAACTTACGACCATCACAGAGCTTGCCCATTTTAAGGTTGGTTTTGTGGCACTTGTAAAACAAGTTGGCCACATGACTGACCTGATTTTAGTGTTCTTAAATGCCGTGACTTTGGGAGGCTGCCTTAAATGGGGTTTGTTGCAATCATGTGACTGCTGGACATCGGAGGTGGAGCAGTGGTTAGAACAGGCATGTCAAACTCGTGACGTCATGTGACGTTGCGCAACGTATCGGAACTTTTTCCCACTGCAGAAAATGGGATGGGCGCAGTTTCTCTGTGACGCTCCGGCCCGCGGGCCGGCAATTTGACACCCCTGGGTTAGAATACAGTATTGCAGGCTAATTCAACTCATTGCCAGGAGTTTGAATCCTGACCGGACTCAAATCTTCCATCCTTGCAAGGTCGCTAAAATGAGGACCCAGATTGTTGGGGGTAATAGGCTCACTCTGTAAACCATTTAGAGAGGGCTATGAAGCACTATGAAATGGTATAAAAGTCTATTGCTAAATGGTGTTGTGTTGTGACTGTGGGGAGGCTGAGCACTGAAACTTAGGATATGGTCGTAAGTCCCCTTTTCCAGGTAGGTTGTAACTTCAAAAATTCGCTAAGTGATCAGTGGTAAGTTGAGAACTTACTTTATCCTCTTTTATTATTCTACAATATTTTATTAACAAGCATATACAAATTTATGTTTAAAATACTCAGTTGCCTATTTTCATCAAGATGGAATAATTACATATTTTTCATAAAAAATACTGCTTTAAATACAGGAAGTCCTCGACTTATGACCACAACTGAGCCTAAAATTTCCATTGCTAAGCAAGACCGCTGTTAGGTTTTGCTCCATTTTATGACCTTACTTGCCACAATTAAGTGAACCGCTGCAGCTGTTAAGTGAGTAATAGTTGTTAAGTGAACCTGGCTTTCCCATTGACCTTTGCTTGTCAGAAGGTCGCAAAAGGTGACCACAAGACCCCATGACACTGCAATCATCATGAACATGAGTCAGTTGCCAAGCATCTGTATTATGGTCATGTGACCATGGGGATGCTACAGTGGTCATTAAGTGTGAAAAATGTTCTTAAGTCATTGTATTCAGTGCCATTGTAACTTCAAACGATCACTAAATGAATGGTTGTAAGTCGAGGCCTACCTGAAGTCCAAATAATGTGACCATTTTGTGGGATTCATTTATTGCACTAATCAAGACCCTTCTGTTATTTATGAAATAAATAACTCAATTGCATCTTGCGTGCTGTTTATTGAAATTCCACTGTTCCCTGGCAACACAGCCGATCTGATTTTACAAGGGTTTTTGTGGTTGTTGCAAGTGTGAATGGTTGTAAGGCCTAACTGGATTATCTGTACCAACACCATCATCAGCATGTGCGCAAACAACACAAGGAAAGAACAGCTGCTCCTCGTCTCTAAAGGATTACGCAAATAGGGAGAAACAAAACAGCATCTGTGAAGGTGTCAGATTTATTCCCAACAGAAAAATTAAGTTGTGATTTTTGGAACAGGCCGGGAAAAGAATGCTGACGTTTCTCTTCTCAAAATATTTTTCCCCCCCCCTTCTTCACAGCTTATAGCTGCTTCCTATGAGGATTTGATCTCACACCAACTCTTAGCATTAGCGGTGTTCTCTTTACGTTTTAAGTGAGACTTGCCTAGGGGATGAGGTATGTTTTGTAGCAGTAACTAAACTAAGCTATCAGGACCAATTATTTACGTACGTTAGCTAGCAATAGCCCTTAGATTTATATACCTTCTCAGTGCTTTACAGCCCTCTCTAAGCATTCACAGAGTCAGCCTATTGCCCCCCCTCCCCAAAACAATCTGGGTTCTCATTTTACCAACCTCGGAAAGATGGAAGGCTGAATCAACCTTGAGCCAGTGAGATATGAACTGCCAAACTGCTGGCAGTCAGCGGTCAGCAGAATTAGCCTGCAGTGCTGCATTCTAACCACTGCACCACCACAGCACTTATAATAACATCACGCCCAGGTGTTAAGATTTCCAGTTGCTAGAGCAGAGTACACAGGTAGTCCTTGACTTCGGATCACAACTGAGCCTAAAATTTCTGCTGCTAAATAAGACAGTTGTTTAGTGAGTTTGGCCCCAATCCTTGCGGCTGTTTCCCACCCCAGTGGGTCCCATACTGTCTTCCTCACTTCCTTCCAACCATCACTGGAACTCAGATCAAGGAAGAAGGACAGACTGTGATCCTGGAAGTGGACACTATTTTCCGAGAGGCGACACTGAATTGTGGTCATTCGGAAAAATGGGGGTCATTTCCTGGATGGCTCATCAACTTGCTTTGCCTCTCTAATCTGAGATCTTTTGAGAGATAAGCGCATGATGAGAGATGCAGGGTAAGGGTGAGTGGGAAGGTTCCCCATGGGGGGCTTCAGGCGTTGGCGGAAGGTCTGGGGCAGGGTCTGTGCTGCGTCTAATGACCCACAATTTGTTTAATGAGTGGACTGGGAAAAGCAGGAATGGAGGAATCACAAGGGAGGTGATCATGTGATTTAAAGAGCAGGCTCCATTACAGTAAGTCAAGGACTAACTGTAACAATATGGATGGGCAAGTTGCTCAAAGTACACGCAACAATTTATGACCAAACTGCTACATGTAATAATAACAACCACAACGGTAATAACAATATTCAGGCTAAATTTTAGAGAGTCAGACGAGGAGAGGATTTTACCTTACATAAAACTGTTAATTAGAATGTCTTAAAAAAAAGACCAGTGGTTTAATTCCTGACATAATATAATCTATTCTTAAAAGTTATCATTCTTATAATGCAACGTGAGAGCTAACAGCATATCCAAGCTATTTATTTTTTCCAAAAAAAAAGATCATTTACTGTAGATATTTAAATATATTCAAACATCTCATAATTTTTTTGCAGGCAACTGATAAATTTGGGCAACCTTTTTCATTACAATGGAAAAAAAACCCCTCCAATTTGAGGTGATGGATTAAGGTTAGGTCATTTCATCTACCTTCGCTAAAGTCTCCGCCTTGAATTATGAAGCTTTTAACCACGCGGTGGAAAGTTGAACCTTTGTAGCAAAGCTTTTTTCCAGTTGTTTTCCCAATTCCCTTTTCACCTATAAAGAGGAAATATATGTAAGGTCTTAGCAGTCTTACAAGCCATGATGTCCAAGAGAGGCGAACGAGTCAGATACTGTAACTTGGTCTTGCGTCACCCGTCACTTAAAGTCATAAGTGGTGACAATACTACAGGTATGTCCAGTTGTATCTCCTGCACATGGCTGGACAAACATGACTTCTAAATAACCATCTACATTTGGCAGAGCTTCAGTGTTTCTAGTCCAAATGGAAGATGCTACTACTACCAAACCTAAACACAGAGGTAGCCATTTTTGACTGCCAATTAAGACTTCATTAAATTTTAGCAGGATAAAGGTCTTTAGAGATTCTCAGTCATCCAGGTCATGGTTGTCCCAAAAATGTTTATCCTTGTTTAAGACGTTTCACTTCTCATTCAAGAAGCTTCATCAGTTCTGACTGAATGGTGGGGGATGGAAGAAATTATATTCCTTGTAATCATCTGTTTACTACAGAGTAATTGAGGTTACAGTCCTTTTAGCAGTTCCACACCCATTTGCACTATTTAGATGACCCTGAGGGCACAGATAAACTTCCAACTAGCCTCAACAGCTTTTTAATGACCAGCTGTCTGCAAGGAATATAAATCCTTCCATTCACCACTATTCAGTCAGAACTGAAGAAGCTTCCTGGATGAGAAGCGAAACATCTTCAAGGAAAAACAAAGTCAAGTTGCCTTTTGAAAAAGCACCTTTGGATAGGAGGATGAAGTATTGATAAGACTACATGTTTCACTGTTATCAAGTCAGTCAAATCCTTTGCCAATGCTTTCTTTTCCTGACATGGGGATTTCACCATACAGAAACATTCAGCATGAAGAAAAGTGGTATTTGGAATTGCTTTGAATTTGATACCATCAGCATTGGAAAAAAATCCCTATCGGCCAATTGTAGAAGGCAGCTTTACTTGGAACAGCTGACATCCTGCGACGATACCTTTCACACCACCAAACTTCCACATCTGCCTATCCCAGGTCCTCGGGAAGGATTCCAGAGGTGGACAAAAATGCTCAATCCAATCTGAACGACTGGTGACTGTGCGACGAACGACAATAATAATGGTTAAAAAGGATACAGGTAGTCCCTGACTCCTGACCACAACTGGGACTGAAATTTCTGATGCTAAGGAGGTTGTTAAGTGAGCTACACCCAATTTTTGCCGCAGTTGTTAAGCAAACCACTGCAATTGTTAAATGAATCACACATCAATAAGCGAATCTGGCTTCCCCGTTGACTTTGCTTGTCAGAAGCCGGCTGGTAAGGTTGCAAATGGCGATCGTGTGACCCCCGAGATGCTGCAGCCATTATATGTCGGGTTGCCAACTGCCCAAATTTTGATTACGTGACAGTGGGGAATGTTGTGCTGGTTCTAAGTGCGAGAATCGGCTGTATGTCATTTTTTTCAGTGCCGTTGTAACTCAGAATAGTCACTAAATGAATGGTTGTAAGTCAAGGACTACCTGTATGTGATCAGGACCCCACAAACAACTTAGTTTTTCCTACTTGTTGCTAGCTCTCCCACCTCTTTACTAGTAATGTTTAATGTCATTGATAAAGACATTGGTCAAGTTGATTAGCTGTATTAATCATACTTTCCCACTGGTTGGCTGCTTCTCTCCAGGACTGTGCTGAAAAAAACATTGACACAATATAGATAGGATGTTAAAATTCCTGGGAACAGATGAAATTCCAGGTTCCTGGGTAGGGAAAAGGCGACTAACATCCAATACTGCAGTATAGCTCAACTAGATGTCTATGGAGATTGTTAGTCATCCAGATCATAGTTGTCCCAAGGTGCTTTTTCCAAGTGGCAACTGGATTTTGTTTTTCTCTGAAGATGTTCCCTTTCTTCAGAGCTGAAGAAGCTTCTTGGATGAGAAGTGGAACATCTTCAAAGAAAAATAAAATCCAGTTGCCTCTTGAAAAAGCAACTTGAGGTATAGCTCAACTCTGTAACTTTGATGCCCTGTATCAAATTTAACTCTGCAAAAAAAACATTCAGATATGACTAAATATTTAGACATTCCATTTTTATTCCTTTGTTCTAGCTCAGTGAAAGAGTACAGGCAGCTCTCGACTTACGACTACAATAACATTTCTGTTGCCCAACATTTCTGTTGCTAAACAAAACTGTTGTTAAATGGGTTTTGCCCCCTTTTACAATTGTTCTTACCAAATGTTGTTAAGTGAATCGCTGCAGTTGTTAAGTTAGTCACAGAGGTGTTAAGTGAATCTGGCTTCCCCATTTTTTTTTAATCCCATTTATATCCCGCCCTTCTCCGAAGAATCAGGGCAGCTTACAATCTAAAGCACAAATCAATGTGCTTAGCAATAGCCTTCATTCTATGTATATGCCTGCTTATTAGGGCTTCTTGGAAAGTTGCAAAAGGGAATCACATGACCCTGGGACATTGCAACCATCATAAAAATGAGTTGCCAAGCATATGAATTTTGATCACGTAACACTGGGGATGCTGCAACGGTTGTTAAACTATCTTAAGTCACATTTTTCAGTGAAATTGTAACTTTGAATGGTCACTAAACGAACTGTTGTAAGTCGAGGACTATCTGTATACTATTCACTTTTGAAGCAGGCTTCAGTCCATTCCTAACAGATATTTCCAAAAAGAGATCCTGCAATAAACATGCCCTAAGGGAAATTTATATTTGTTTATCAGAACAGACTAATACTTTGAAAAAAGGACTCTGTGTTACAGATTTATTTTATTTTTAATCTGCTAAGCACAATTTCTGGCATCCAAGGAAGAAACAGGCAGCCACTGATGCCTGACCTTGTCTTTCTTTTCTGAGTGGCTCCAAAGATAACTCACGGTATATTATTACAATAAAATTATAATTATTCACAACTTTAACGAAACATACCTGTGCATAGACAAAGGAAGTTTTTGCAAGTCCTTGGACATACATCAGAGAAAAGCTGAAATATGATACGACCAACTGGAATATAAATTAAAGTTGAATTACATTCCATTTTTACACTAGCCAACCAAAGCATGTTGCAGCTTTTTTAAAATTACTTTATTATAGATTTAAACTGTGCTGTGAACATTAGTACTACTTCTCATTTTTCAATTTATATGAACCTTCAGCTTTATCGGCTTGCCCTTTCTTTTTTTTTTTTTTTTTTTTTTTATTAAAAAGTTTTTCAATACATTTTAATTATAACATCCCATTCCCCACCCCTCCCCCGCCCTCTCCCACCCTCTTACCCTCCCTCTCCCCCCTCCCCCCCCAGACTTCCCAGAGCTAGATACAAGGTATAAAAAATAAGATAACCAATCATAAACACCCATATGCTAACAATAATAACCTATTAATTCTCTCGCGCTTTAGCTCTTATAAATTGACTACAAGCAATATACTTATTCAAATGCTAAATAAAACTTTTTAGTCCCATATTTATTCTGGATATAATCAATCCATTTCTTCCACTCCACAATATATCGTTGTTGAGAATGGTCTTTCAAATATGCTGAAATCTTTGCCATCTCCGCCAGGTTGGAAACTTTTAAAATCCATTCCTCTAAAGTCGGCAGTTCTTGCTTCTTCCAATATTGCCCTATTAAAAGTCTCGCTGCCGTAATTAAGTTCAACATCAAATTAATGTCCAACACAGTAGTATCAGTAATAATACCCAGTAAAAACAATTGCGGACAAAACTTTATCCTTTTCTTGAATATCTTCTGCATATTCCACCAGATTTTAATCCAAAATGGTTTGATCTTTTTGCAAGTCCACCATATATGAAAATACGTTGCGTCTTCGCCACCACATCTCCAACATTTAGGCTGATAGTTTGGATACATACTTGCTAACTTTCTAGGATCTAAATGCCATCTGTAAAACATTTTATAAAAGTTCTCTCTTAAATTTTGAGCTTGGGTAAATTTCACATTTCTCACCCAGATCTTTTCCCAAGTATCCATTGTGATGACTTCCTGAATGTTCTGTGCCCATTTTATCATACAGTCCTTAACAATTTCTGTTTCTGAGTCAATCTCTATCAATGCAAGATATATCCGTTTGATATGCGCTGGTCCCTGATTTCTAATTTGTTTTACCAGATTTTCATCATCCCTCAAAAAACCAATCTTCTGATCTTCTTTCCACCTGGCTTGTAATTGTCCATATTGAAACCAAGTTTGTACAATCTTTTTTTCTCGTAAAAGATTGTATGACTTCAAACACCATACATTCCTCTCCAAAGTCAAAATTTCCTTATATGTAATCACATCATGTTTAAATCCAACATTTATATTCTCTATTGCGTGTTTGGGTATTGCCCATAACGGTATCTTATAATTTAATTTTTGTCTGTGCTTTTTCCAAACTCTCAACAAAGCATACCTCAAAATATGCATTTTAAAAACATTATCTACCTTTTTGTCATATAGTAAATATGCGTGCCAGCCAAATAACAAATCATGCCCTTCAAGATTTAAGAGTCTCCCCTGTGTCAAATTAATCCAATCACTTATAGCTGATAATTCAGCAGCTTCATAATATAATTTAAAATTGGGCATTCTTAGACCACCTCTTTCGCGTGTATCCTGCATAATTTTAAATTTGACCCGTGGCCTTTTCCCTGCCCAAACAAATTTATTGATACCCTTCTGCCACTCCTCCAAATTTGAATCCTTTTTGAGAATGGGTATCATTTGAAACAAAAATAAAAATTTTGGCAGAACATTCATTTTTACTGCTGCAATTCTTCCCAATAATGATAGTTGTAATTTTTTCCAACTATCCAATTCTTTTTGCACTTTATTCCATAACTTTTCATAATTATTTTTATATAATTTAACATTTGAGGGTGCTAGATATACCCCCAAATATTTAACCCTTTCAACAATTTCAAATCCAGTTAAGCTTTCTATAAAAACCTTTTGTGATACTGTCATATTTTTAGATAAAATTTTAGTTTTTTGTATATTAATCTTAAATCCAGAAACTTTCCCATATTGAAATATTAACTCCATCAATTCCATAACAGAATTTTCTGGATGTGTCAAAGTAATAACCAGATCATCCGCAAAAGCCCTCAATTTATAGTCCTGATCTCTTATTTGAATTCCCTTAATTGTTTCCGAATTCCGTATTTTAATCAATAATATCTCGGCTTGCCCTTTCTTAAACCCAAACCTTACAGAAACTGCAACCCTCTTGCATTCTGCCTTCAGGAAAGACGTGAAAAACAAGTGAAAGCCACAGCCGGAGAGCACTTAGAAACGCTTAGCGATCACTTTCATTTTCCACAAATGACCAGGTATTTTTATGTGCTCTAATTATAATCCTAGTCCCAAAATAACAATTTTGTAACATGTTGGAGCAAGTAAGTTGCAGTGAGAATTCCTAGAACAACAACAAAAAAAGGAATCTTGATTGGTACCTATTTTCCAAACCCTAGAAATATGATTTAAGTATGCATGTGATTTATACCACATACACAAACACAAAATATGTACAAGAACTGGTCAAAATTCACTTTTCCAGTGCTGTTATAATTTGAAGAATAATTAAATGAATGGTTGTTAAGCTGAACACTACCTGTAAAGTGACAAGCTTGGTCTTTTGACAGCAGGCATGCAGTATATTGTGGTATCTTTTTGTACATTTATTTATCTCCTGTCTTTTATTATTTTTATAAATAACTCAAGACAGCAAATATACCTATTACTCCTTCTTCCTCTTATTTTCCCTACAATGTCAACCCTGTGAGGTGGGCTGGAGTGAGAGAGAGGTCTGCTTTTCATGCCTAAGGTGAAACTAGAATTCAGTGTCCCAGTGATTGGCCTGAGGTCTCCCAGGCGGCTTTCATACCTCAGGTGAGACTAGAATTTACCATGTCCTGGTGATTGCCCCAAAGTCACCCAGCCTGCTTTTATGGTTGGGACTAGAACTCCCAGTTTCTAGCCTGGTGCCTTAAACCTTAAGACCAAATATTTGCTTTTATTACGCATTGTTTTGTTTTTGGTCTTATCTGTTTGTATAAGATCCCTTTAGTCACTATTTGAAATTTTTCCCATACTTTCAGCTAAAAGGAATAACAATTTCACTGTTATACAAAGAAGCCTATTTCGGTGTCAGTTATCTAAATGCAAGTGATACATTTCTGTTTTGTAAATATGTTTTATATATTTATTTAATATATGAAACACATTTACCAAATAGAAAAAGTATCACATTTGGATAACTGGCATGAGAATATGCTTCTTTGTATAACAATGTAACAAAACCTTACATCTTTTAGCTGAAACTACAGAACCGGGATATTTAGAATACAAAAATATATGGACTCATTTTAAGTGTTTCTAACGCTTGAATATTCAAAGCAACTTGATATATGAAAATAAAACACTTGCCTAGTATTCATAAAAAATGATTATAAACCTGAAACCAGCACATCAAGGAATTATCCATGGACCGCAGGACAGAAATCGTAAAGGGGTTTTTTGACAGCAGAGCTTTCCAAACTTGGAAACACTTGGATGCATCCCACATTGTACTTATTAAAATGTTGAGTTGAAACACAGAGAAATGGTTACATTCTTCCATCCACTTCTAAATTTTTAAGAAAGATTATCAGAAAATGTATTTAATGTCACTTTTTTTTCCTACTTATTGGACGCGAGGTTGAACTGGCTGCAACAGGTGTCACCTCATTCATTGCCAGGCTTGATTTGGCTGATCTCACTCATTTGCAAATAATAATAATAATAATAATAATAATAATAATAATAATAATAATAATAATAATAATAATAAGAAGAAGAAGAAGAAGAAGAAGAAGAAGAAGAAGAAGAAGAAGAA
>JAKJMR010017807.1:101749-129209 GCA_024449315.1 Daboia siamensis
ATATATATATAAAAAAGGTAAAGGTTCCCCCGCACATGCGTGCTAGTCGTTTCCTTTTTTTTTTTTTTATTGAAAAGTTTTACAATACATTTTTGAGTACAAACCCCCCCTCTTCCCCCTCGTCTCTCCCCAACCCCTCCCCACCCATCCCTCCTCCCTCCCCGACTTCCCAGAGCTGAATACAGGGTATAAAAATACAAACAAACATATTCTAAAATATGCTAACAACAATAAAACATTAAATCCTATCGCACTTTAACTCTTAGTAAAATAACTACTAACTAATTATACATCATACAGATCCACTACTTATTCAAATGCTAAATGAAACTTTTTAGTCCCATATTTATTCTGAATATAATCAATCCATCTCCTCCATTCCACAATGTATCTCTGTTGCGATTGGTCTTTCAAATATGCTGAAATCTTTGCCATTTCCGCCAAGTTGGAAACTTAAAGTCCACTCTTCTATAGTCAGCAGTTCTTCCTTCTTCCAATATTGCGCTACTAAGAGTCTCGCTGCCGTGATTAAATTCAACATCAACTTAGTATCTATAACAGTAGTATCTGTAATAATACCCAATAAAAACAATTGCGGAGAAAACTTTATCCTTTTCTTAAATATCTTTTGCATATTCCACCAAATTTTAATCCAAAAAGCTTTAACCTTTTTACAAGCCCACCATATATGAAAATATGTTGCATCCTCATAACCACACCTCCAACATTTGGGCTGACAGTTCGGATACATACTTGCTAATTTTTTAGGATCTAAGTGCCATCTATAAAACATTTTATAAAAGTTCTCTCTTAAATTTTGGGCCTGTATGAATTTTACATTTCTAACCCAAATCTTTTCCCAAGTATCCATTGTTATAACTTCTTGAAAATTCTGAGCCCACTTTATCATACAGTCTTTAACCAATTCCGTTTCTGAATCAATTTCTATCAATGCATTATATATCCTTTTTATATGTGCTTGGCCTTGATCTCTAATTTGTTTCACCAAATTGTCATCAATCATCAAAAAAACAACTTTCTGGTCCTCTTTCCACCTTGCCTGTAGTTGCCCATACTGAAACCAAGTTTGTACAATCTTTTCTTCTTTTACTCGTCCCAGCTTCTGCCAACCTAGCAGTTTGAAAGCACGTAAAAATGCAAGTAGAAAAATAGGGACCACTACGGTGGGAAGGTAACAGCGTTCCGTGCGCCTTTGGCTTCTAGTCATGCCGGCCACATGACCACGGAGACGTCCTCGGACAAGTGCTGGCTCTTCGGCTTTGAAACGGAGATGAGCACCGGCCCCTAGAGTCGGAAACGACTAGCACACATGTGCGGGGGAACCTTTACCTTTACTTTTTACATATACATATATACATACAATTGCAAGAAAATGTGTGTGAACCCTTTGGGATTACATGGAGTTTTGTGTGAATTGGCCATAAAATGCGCTCTAAACGTCATGTAAGTCACAACAATAGAAAAACACAGTCTGCTTAAAATAATACTACACAAACATTATCTGTTGTCATATTTTAATTGAACATAACATGTAAACATTCACAGTGCAGGGTGGAAAAAGTATGTGAACCCCTAGCCTAATGACTTCTCCGAGAGCTAACTGGAGCCAGGAATGAGCCAACCTTGACTCCAACCAGTGTGATGATATTGGATGTGTTGCTGACAGCCATCCTGCCCTTTAAAAACACACACCTGTTTTGGGTTTACTGCTCTCTAGAAGCACTGTCTGTTGTGAACTATGCCTCGCAGAAAAGAGCTCTCAGAAGACCTACGATCAAGAATTGTTGACTTGCATGAAGCTGGAAAGGGTTACAAAAGTATCTCGAAAAGCCTTGATGTTCATGTCTTCACGGTAAGACAGTCTGTCTACAAATGGAGAAAGTTTGGCACTGTTGCTACTCTCCCTAGTCCTGTAAAAATGACTGCAAGAGCACAGCGCATAATGCTTAATGAGGTAAAGAAGAATCCTAGAGTGTCAGCTAAAGACTTACAGAAATCTCTGGCACATGCTAACATTTTTGTTGACACATCTACAATAAGGAAAACATTAAACAAGAATGGAGTGCATGGGAGGACACCACGGAGGAAGCCATTGCTGTCCAAAAAAAATATTGCAGCACATTTGAAGTTTGCAAAAGAGCACCTGGATGTACTGGCGAAATATACTGTGGACAGATGAAACCAAAATTGAGTTGTTTGGGAAAAACACAAAACACTATGTGTGGAGAAAAAAAGGCACAGCACACCAACATCAAAACCTCATCCCCACTGCAAAACATGGCGGAGGGAGCATCATGGTTTGGGGCTGCTTTGCTGCCTCAGGGCCTGGACGGATTGTTGTCATTGATGGGAAAATGAATTCCAGAGTTTATCAGGACATTTTGCAGGAAAAGGTACGACCATCTGTCCGCCAACTGAAGCTCTGCAGAGGATGGGTGATGCAACAGGACAATGACCCAAAGCATACAAGTAATTCAACAAAACAATGGCTTCAACAGAACAGAATACGCCTTCTGGAGTGGCCCAGTCAGAGTCCTGACCTCAACCCGATTGAAATGGTGTGGCATGACCTTAAGAGAGCGATTCACACCAGACATCCCAAGAATATTGCTACACTGAAACAGTTTTGTGCAGAGGAGTGGTCCAAAATTACTCCAGATCATTGTGCAGGTCTGATCTGCAACTACAGAAAATGTTTGGTTGAGGTTATTGCTGCCAAAAGAGGGTCAACCAGTTATTCAGTCCAAAGGTTCACATACTTTTTCCACCCTGCACTGTGAATGTTTCCATCTTATGTTCAATTAAAACATACGTACACACACACACCCCATATATTCTGCAGCTCTGATCATTTGAGTTCATTCTGGTTGACTTAACAAATAAGGAAAAATAGAGAAAGTCCTGTGTTTGGAAAGCTACCAACTAATCAAGCTATAAAAACACAGATATAATCGTAAAACCATAGTACCGCCTAACGTCGGACAATAGAAATAGAAATCTTATAAGGGGAGTCCTTGACTGAGTCCAAAATTTATGTTGCTATATCAGCCCCCTCAGGATTTTTTTTTTAGGAATTCCCCTGCTATGAAACGCCTTCCTTTGTCTGTCCACAAGTCCGTCCCTCGCTTGTGGTTCCCCCTTGTACTCTTGAGAGTTTAATCCTAGATCTTTCCTTTCACAGCTTCCACACTTCTGGGGGCGTGGCCTGCACCTGCATTGCCGCCAGCAGTTATCCAGCTGTGATGGCCTTCTGTTTCCTGGAAGAGCTTCGGTGTAAATTTGCCACGTCCTACAATGCCACCAGTGTCAGTCTGGCTTCCAGGCCCTATGCTTTCCTTGAATTTGGTATGTTGTTGGTTTGCTGTCTTAGGTCTTACTCTTGGTGGGGAAAATTTAGCAAGTCATTGCTGTGGTGTGCTTAATGCTCTCTGACCTTGGCTGTTTTCTTGCAGAGGTTTCACAGAATCACTTCTGGCACTGGTGATGTTAGCTGGGTCATGAAATAGCTGTAAGAAAGCAACCAGGCTCAGAGACCACCAAGGACTCCACAGTCCGCCTCCTGTCCTCCCAAATCCCCCTCTCTTCTAGCACTGATGATGTTACTTAGATAGGTCATGAAATATATGCAAGAAGCAATCTTCCCCTCCTCCTCCTCCTCCTCCTCTCTCTCTCTTTCTCTCTCTAAACCCCACTTCCTTCTAGCACAGATGACGTTACCTACTTAGCTCATGAAATGCCTGCAAGAAGGCAACCATACTCAGCACCAAGGACCCTATAGAAGAGAACCACAGATAAGTATGGATTTACACCAGACAGACGGTGAAGCACAAAGTAATACTTGATCAAGCAACTACCAAGGAGAAAATCACATCTCACCACACTGGCAGGGAACGCTACTGTATATAAACACTGCCTCACGCTGATGATGTTACCCAAATGGGTCATGAAATATCTAAGAAAACTGCCTAGCTCAGAAAGTGCCAAGTCCTCGTCCTCCTCGTTGTTCTCCTCCTCCTCCTCCTCCTCTTCCCTTCTAGCACTGATGATGTTACCTAGCTGGGTCATGAAATGTCTCCAAGAAAACCATCACACTCAGAGAGCACAATCAAGGACCCCACAGGTCAACTCCACTCCGCGCTACAAGTATTCTAATTAGTCATTGCTACGTTAAGAATCCTCAGTTTCTACCGATGGTCCTTGACTTACTGTCGTTTAGCTACAACGCCACTGAACAAACTGACTTAAAACAACCCTTGCAGCATCCCCATGGTCCCATCAAAATTCAGGCCCCTGGTAAACCGTGATTACGATGGTTGCGTCACTTTAGGATTAAGCGGTCGCCTTTTTGCAGCCTTCCCACCTGGCCTCTCAGAAGCAAAGTCTGTGGGGGAAGCTGGGTTTACATGACAATCACGTGGTTCGCTTAACCGGCAGTGATTTGCTTAACAACCGTTGCAAAGAAGGTCGAAGAATTGAGTGCAACTGACTTCACCACCACCTCGCTTAGCATTGAAAATTCTGGCCTGTGGTCACAAGCTGTCAAGTGGTGGTTGAGCCTTTAAAGATCACTTAGGTTTTCTCTCTGAGCATCTGTCACTAACCCGATCTTTCAGGATTTCTGGAAAGGAAGATCCAAGCAGTCCTCAACATACAACAGTTTGTTTAATGATTGTCGAAGTTACAGCAGCATTGAAAAATAGTGACTTACGACCGTTTTTCACACTTAGGGACATTGCTGCGTCCCCCATGGTCATATGATCAAGATTCAGAATCCTTAGCACCTTACTCGTATTTATGATGGCCGCAGCTTCCCAGGGTCACATGATCCCCTTTTACGACCTTCTGACAAGCAAAGTCAGTGTGAGGAGCCAGATTGTTTAGTGACTGTTCAAAATCACAGTGGCACTGAAAAAAGGGACTTGACCATTTTTCACACTTAACGACCATTGCAGCATCCACGTGATCAAAATCTGGATGCCTGGTAACTGATTCGTATTTTTGACAGTCGCTGTGTCCTGGGGTCGTGTGATCCCTCTTTGGCGAGTAAAATCAATGGGAAAGCCAGATTCACTTAACAACCGTGTGACTAACTTAACATCTGCAGGGGTTCACTTAACAACGGTAGCAAGAACAGTCTTAAAATTGGACAAAACTCACCTAACGAATGTCTTGCTTAGCAGCTGAAAGTATGGGCTTCATTGTGGTTATAAATCGAGGAATACCTGTAATCTCCAGATGTGATTTGGCTACACAATATCTCAGCTCTAGTGGTGGGATTCAGCCGGTTCGCACCACTTTGGCAGAATCGGTAGCTCATTTTGTGTTGCCCAGGCCCAGAACGGACTTCCACACAGATATTTCACAAATATTTCACATATTTGAATCCCACCGCTGCACAGCTCCATTGGTGGGCCCTAGCGAAGCATACATCAATATTTTCTTATTTTTAGAGAAAGCTCTTCTTGCCTCTTTGCCGCAGACAGTGTCGTCCAGAAAATCCAAAACCAGTTTAATCACACCAACTGCGCTCAGCCAAAGATCGACGTGGCAAAGATGCAAGAGGACCTCCGCTTGCGACCTCCTATCCTTGTCAGCTGGGATGACATGGAATTGATGAACGGGATAGTGAACAGCCGGGCAGAAGCTCACCTTGAGACAGGTGAGTGATCCTACATTGGGATTAAGTTTTTCCTGTTCATCCCATCACAGATTGAGAGCCGCAGAAATGGCTGGCGCGGAGAAAGTACTCAGAGACAAAAAGTTGCTTTAATCCCTAATTTAATCTAATGTAACAAATGTCTATGGAGATTCTCAATCATCCAGGTCGTGGTTATCCCAAAGGCGCTTTTTCAGGAGGCAACTGGACTTCCTTGTTTTTCTTTTGAAGACGTTTCGCTTCTCACCCAAGAAGCTTCTTCAGCTCTGACTGGATGGTGGGGAATGGAAGGATTTATACTCCTTGCAGACAGCTGGTCATTTGCCTTCTTTCGGAGAGTCGTTGAGGCCACTTGTGGGTTTATCTGTGTCCTCAGGGTCACCTGAGTAGTGACATCATATATCTCCAGTCTACAACACAGCCCTTTCAGCAGTTCCAAGAAGGCTCCACACCCATTTGCACAGGTCAGGTGACCTTGAGGATGCAGGTAAACCCACAAGTGGCCTCAACGATCCTCTAAAAGAGGGCCAAGGACCAGCTGTCTGCAAGGAGTATAAATCCTTCCATTCCCAACCATCCAGTCAGAGCTGAAGAAGCTTCTGGGATGAGAAGCGAAACATATTCAAAGAGAAAAAAAAAGTCCAGTTGCCTCGTGAAAAAGCATCGTTGCTACTAATCTAAAAAAACTGGAAAAAAACCCTGCCATAATTCATTCAGTTATAGGAGGGGTTGTTACTCTTATTGCTAGATAATAACAAAACAGTCAGCTTCAAATATTCTGTTTAAATATTCTGTGACTTATGTCCATTTTTCACACTTACGACTGCTGCTGCATTCCCGTGGTCACATGATCAAAATTCAGACGCTTGACAACCAATTCGTATTTATGACGGTTGCAGTGTCCCGGGGTGTGTGTGTATATGTGTGTGTCACGTGATCCCCTTCCACGACCTTGTGACGAGCAAAATCAATGGGAAACACAGATTCTCTGAACAACTTCTTTACTAACTGAACAACCGCAGTGATTAACAACCGCAGCGATTCACTTAACTGCCAAGAAAGGTCATAACATTGGGCAAAATTCACTTAACCGTCTTGCTTTGTTGTTGGTTCAGCTATGGTCGTAAGTCAAGGATTATCTGTGCTATTCTGTTCCTCTAACCCAGTGCTTCTCGGTCTCAGCAACTTTTAAGATCTGTGGGTTTTAATTCCCAGAATTCCCCAGCCATTTGCTTTGGTAATTCTGGGAGTTGACGTCTCCAAATTGTATAGGTAGTCCTCAACTTACGATGGGTTGCTTAGCAACTATTAAGAATTCCAGTGCACTTGCCACCATCACATTATCCTCAGTCAGGTAATCAAAATTCAAGGGCTCAGGAACTGGCATGTGTTTTATGAAGACGGCAGCATCCGAGGGTCATGTGATCTCCCTTCACGACCTTCCCAGCCGGCTTCTGACAAGTCAGTGGTAGAAAAGAGATTCACTTAATGACTGTGCAATTCACTTAACAACTGCAGTGATTTGCTTAAGAACCATGGCAAAATCGGAAACCAGTCACTTAACAACCTTGCTTGGCAATAGCATTTGGGAACAGCCAGTCGTGGTCGTAAGTTGAGGTTTACCTACACAGGTAGTCCTCGACTTACAACCACAACAGCCCAAAATTTATTTTGCTAAGTGAAACATTTACTAAGTGAATTTTGCCCCATTTTTATCACTTTTCTTGCCACAGTTTTCTTGCGGTAGTTGTTAACTTAGCAACACGGTTGCTAATTGAATCTGGCTTCCCCACTGACTGAATTTTGAGGTGCAAGGAGGCAAAATTCATACCCATTTTTTGTCTAAAATATTGTCTAATTTCAGGATTTCAGTAGGCCACTAGTTAACAGTACAGGTAGTCCTCAACTTACGACTATAATGGAGCCCAAAATTTCTGTTGCTAAGTGGGTTTTGCCCCCTTTTACGACCTTTCTTGCCACAGTTGTTAAGTGAATCGCTGCAGTTGTTCAGTTAATCATGGTTATTAAGTGAATCTGGCTTCCCCATTGACTTTGCTTGTCAGAAGGGGATCATGTGACCCCGGGATTCTGCAATCATCATAAATACAAGCCAGTTGCCAAGCAGACGAATTTTGACCCCATGCTGCCATGGTCGTACATGTGAAAAAAAACAACATCATAAGTAGCTTTTTCCAGTGCTGCTTTAACTTTGTACGGTCACTAAATGAACTGCTGTAAGTTGAGGACTGCCTGCATTTCAGACTTAGGTTTACAAAAGATGTTTTGCGAAAAATAATTAAATTGGAAAGTAGTTCAGGCAATGAAATGTGGCTGAAGCACAAAGAAGTGAACTTCCTAGCAAGATGGAACAATCTCACATTTGTTTGATGTCCCTTTCATTTTTTTCAATTCACCTGCAGCTCCTGCTTGCCGGATGCAGCAAGTCTCTCCTTTGGGGATCCTCTCTCTGGTCCTCAACATCATGTGTGGGGCGCTCAATCTTATACGGGGGGTTCATCTGGCAGAGTATTCATTGCAGGTAACAGGGCTGCTGATGTGGAGGCAAGGAGAGTCAGTTTGGGCTAGTGGAGGAGGTGAGGCCTAGAATCCAGGAGCCTGTGAGTTCTAGTCCCGCCTTAGGCCGAAAAGCTGTCTCTTTTCACTTTGGGCCGGTCACCAGGAGAATGTGAGTTCTAGTCCCACCTTAGCCATGAAAGCCAGCTACGTGACTTTGGGCCAATCACCAGGAGATGCTGAATTCTAGTCCTGCCTTAGGCGTGAAAGTTGACTGGGTGACTTTGTGCCAAACACCAGGAGACGGTGAGTTATAGTCTCGCCTTAGACATGAAAGCTGACTGGGTGACTGGGCCAATCACCAGGAGACGGTGAGTTATAGTCTCGCCTTAGACACGAAAGCCAGTTGGGTGACTTTGGGCCAGTCACCAGGAGATGGTGAGTTCTAGCCCCACATAGGGCCCTCCACCCCTGAAGTAACCTGTGCTCCGCTTAATGACCTGTACAGTTGCTTAACTACCACGTTGGGGAGCACAGGGATGGTGGTCTTTTAAATTAGATGATCCGCAGTCCACCTCAGTTAACAACTGTCACAACTTGCGACCCGAATGGGCAGGCTACATTACCGTCGGAAGTTGAGGACTGCCTGTAGCTAATTTGGATTCTGCCTTAATGGTGCCAATGTGACTGTTTAAAAAAAGTGAAAAAAAACAATATATTTACGTTTCAGTTGATCTGTTTTTCTTTTTTTTTTTCAATTTGACCTTGAAATTCATCTTTGGATTCTAATTTGACCCTCGAATTCATCTCCCCCCTAGGAAGATCACCGAGGAATTGGAAAAGTCATAGCGTTTCTGCTGCCTTTCCTGTCTTGCTTCGGTTTGGTGAGTAACTTACATATTTTTTGTTTCGCTGGTGACTTAAAAGTGGCTTCTGCCTCAGCAACTTTCTGTAATGTTTTAATTGATCACAAAGGTGCTTTTCTGTTTTATATTTCAATAGGCAAGTGGACCGTTTTTTTGATTGAGGAAGAAGTTTTGCTTCTTATCCAAGAAGCTTCATCGGGTTTTTCACTATGTTTTACATAAAATGCATGAGAGGTTTCTTGGATGGAAAGCAAAATGTTTTTTTGCTCAAATAAAGAACAGTCCACGTGCCTTTATAAGGGGGGAAAAAGGGCCCTTTGGGACAGCTATAACTGGATGACTGAAAATCTCCATAGACCCTTTGATTTATCAATTGATAACTGAAGGCCTATCCTGGATTTATTATCATGCTGTTTTAATGTACTCACCTCTTTATCTTCAGTAGGCTTGTAAATTAGGTGTCGGCAGTTTTTCAATGTTGTTGTTAGCTGCGAAGTCGTGTCCGACCCATCGCGACCCCATGGACAACATTCCTCCAGGCCTTCCTGTCCTCTACCATCTTCTGGAGTCCATTTAAGCTCACGCCTCCTGCTTCAGTGACTCCATCCAGCCCCTCATTCTCTGTCGTCCCCTTCTTCTCTTGCCCTCAATCTTTCCCAGCATGAGGCTCTTCTCCAGTGAGTCCTTCCTTCTCATTAGGTGGCCAAAGGATTTGAGTTTTAGCTTCAGGATCTGGCCTTCTAAAGAAAAAACAAAACCTTCTAAAGGTTTTTCAATACCAGGCACTTAAAAATAAAATTAAAAGTGGCTCAGATCTCACTACGTAACCAAATAATATCCAATTTCAGAGAAGGTTTTAATACTCTTGAATCAGATAAGACCCAGCAATCTTGTTAAGAGTTTGGCCTTCCCTCCAATGAATTCCTGCTACAAAATGTTATCAGAGTAACTACACTAATACCTCATTTTGCTTTTTGATTGCTGGCTAATTCTAGTAACCTTGGGATATTTCAAGGACCATTTTCTTAAGAAAACCTTGATTGGTGATTACATCCAAGTTTGGTTGCCACAATACAAAAAAAAAAGAGACTCTGGAAAGAGTACAGAGAAGAGCAACAAAGATGATTAGTGGGCTGGAGGCTAAAACATAAAAGGAACAGTTGCTGGAATTGGGAATGTCTAGTCTAATGACGAGAAGGACGAGGGGGGACATGATAGCAGTGTTCCAGTATCTCAGGGGCTGCCCCAAATAAGAGGCAGTCAAGCTATTCTCCAAAGCGCCCAAAGGCAGGACAAGAAGCAACGGATGGAAACTCGTCAAGGAGAGAAGCAACCTAGAACTAAGGAGAAACTTCCTGACAGTCAGAACAATTAACCAGTGGGATGACTTGCCACAAGAAATTGGGGGGGGGGGGGGGGGGGCTTAAGTGGGGGTCTCAAAAAGAGACTGGACGGCCACTTGTCTGAAATGGTATAGGGTCTCCTGCCTGAGCAGGGGGTTGGACTAGATGACCTTCAAGGTCCCTTCCAACGCTATTATTCCGTTATGTTGCATTTGTGCCCTGCTTGCTTAACAGCCGTTTTTTTTTTTTTCTTTTTCAAAATATATTTTTGCAGTGTTACCTCTACTTATTCTACACTTCCGCCCGGAAGATCAAAGTCTTCATCCTTTTTGCAACGGTCTGTCTCTGCAACCTCTACCTGTATGGATTACGAAACCACTGGCAAATCCTCTTCCACGTCACCGTCGCTTCCCTTTCTTCTCACCAGATCCTAACCCGGCAGCTGGCTGAGAAACAGCTGGATTTGGGGGTGTGAAAAAGGACACACTGCATCCCAGGCGGGGTGTTTAAAAAAAAAAGTCTCAGTTTTGAGGGAAAATATTCTAAAGGAGCTCTGAGCAAATTGACTCGTACGTTTTTCCGTCCTTGCTCAAAATAATGCATTTTTGGCAAAAAGAAAACCACTTTTTTTTTTTTTTTAGAAAAAAGAAAAAAAATTTTTTTTTTTAGACCTGACAGGCAGAAAGAAAATATCCATCTTAAGGAAGGAAGCTTGCGATCTTTTTATATTAATTTGTTTAATCCAAAAAAAAAAAAAAAGGCCGCAGGACGTGCATGCTGAAAAAAGACTCTCGCCGCTCTGACTTCTAGCAAAAATTCAGAGTTTTAGAGGCCCGCCTGGTTTTTCCGTCCATTTTTTATTTTTTTGCAAATGGAAAGCAAATTCAGAAAGCCACATCCACCGCTGATAATCTGGGAAAAATCAACCTGGAAAATCAGATGCACTGAAAACTCCCAACTGTGTGTCCCTATAAGCTGTTTAAAGCAAAAGATTCTTTACCAAACAATTGAGGGTTTTTGTTCACGACAGAGTGGGCGGTGGTTGTTATAATACATATATAATTAATTGTAATATTATTTGGGAGAGGATAATTGTAATATTATTGGGAAACTTGACTTTTGAATGGTGTTTGCATTAGACTTAAGTTGTAGATAAATCTATTTATATCAAGTTTGGGTAGAGGAGGCAGCAACCTCGAAAAATCACGGATAGTGAAGGTGCCTTGAGAGGGAACGTCCTGTAAACATTTCCTGTACATAGCCTCGTTTTGAACTGAAAACACCACCAGCCTTGATTACACGTTTTCACATTGATAATGGCGGTTTTTAAAATAATTTTCTCATGTACCTAGATTTCCGTCGAGTTTCTACACACGGGTGCTTACAGCCATAGGTTTACAGCATGGATAATAATAAGAAACGTCTTAAATGTTCTTCTTAAAGTTACTTTTTCCAATCTGATTGAGTGGGGTGGATTTTTATTGTAAGCAAATACTAATTTATAGCAGTGTGTCCCCTAAGCAGGGGACCCGTTGAGTTGAATTCAAGTGCTGCTGTGTTTCCTCGGAATTAAGACCCCGTCTTAACTTTCTTTTGGGCTCTGAAGTAAGCACAAAGATTTGCTTTCGGGGAGGGCTTAATTTTTTACCGCTACTGTGGGCTGGGTCGGGGTGCATGGGGTGGAGAAGCAACATGGCGGACCAGGTACGGTACTGCAGTGGGTGGGAGGGCAGGGCATGTGGCCGCTTGTGCCAGGCCAGATCCTGGGCGGCCATGGGAAGGGTGCTGAGGTGGGGCTGGCCAGGCCGACCAAAGCGGTAAGTGGAGCGCCGGAGGCTCAGGGACGGTGAAGCGGGCGGGTGTCCTGCCATCAGCACCCATGCCGGCTGCCCCTTCCCCGTGGAGCCGGAGAGCTTGGCACACCACCACCTAGATGCCCTCGTTCCCCGCAGGAATTGCATTTCTTTCCTTACCCAGCCTTTTCTCCTCTGTGATCCACCGCCGCCGTGTGCAGGGAAACGAAAGGGATTTTTGGGGACAAAAAAGGTCAATCCCAACTTCTCGCGGAAAAAAAAAAACACCTCAGGAAGTTGGAATTGATTGATTGACCTTTCCCAACCCCTTCCCCCCCCCAAAAAAAAACACCACCACCCCCACTTCTTTCGTTTCCCTGCAAGCAGTTTGGAAACGAACGGGGAAAAACCGTTTTGTTTGGGGGGTTTTTTTACCCCCGCCCAAGTTTCTCCGTTTTTTTCCTCAGGGCTCCACATCTCCCGTTAGGGTTGGGGGGAAAGTGGGGGTTAGAGTTAGCGTATGGTAGGCCTAGCAGAGGCATCGGGCACGGGCACGACGCGCGAGGTGGCAAACGGCTGCGTTGTGCCCAAACCAGCTATTTGCCATCTTCTGCCCAATGCCGCTGCCATGAGGCCGCGGAACAAGCCAGGTGGCAGTAGGGAACCGGTATACTGGTATTGTAGGTCAGATCCCCATTCGCCCATCGTCTTTGCCTCGTCACAGAGGCAGGCTGTCTGTGTATGCCCTTAAGTAGAGCTTACTTTTGTGGGGAGGGCTTATATTAGGCCCAGTCCCCCGAAAAACAGCCAAGGGTTACTTTGGGAGGTGGATTTACTTTCGAGGAAACATAATACTAGACCTGATGGCAAGGAACACAAGATTGATGATGTTACCCAGCTGGGTCATGAAATGCCTGCAAGAAGCATCCAAGCTGAGAGGACAGTTGTTGTCCTCTCCGTGCACACACCCCACTCCCTCCGAGCACTGATGATGTTCCCTAGTTGGGTGATGAAACGTCTGCAAGGAAACCACCCAGCTCAGAGAGCACCATGGACCCCATAGTCCTCCCTCCCTCAGGTCATGAGTTATCTTCAATGATATCCAACCAAGCTCAGAAAGGGCCTTGCACATGCCACGCTTGACCAGAGTAAACGTTAACACATCTTGAGTTGATGTACGCTATCAGTTCTTGTTCGCACAGTCTCTTGTGCCACAGTGGCCAGTGCTCCTTCTTGGATGTCCCAGTATAGCTCATTCCATCACAGAGGTAGGTTTTACCCTTTAATGAAATAGAGATAGTCCTTGACTTAGAACAGTTCGTTTAATGACCCATTTCCAAGTTACAAGGGCACTGAAACAAGTGACTTAACCATTTTTCTGACTTATGACCATTGCAGCATCTCTGTGGTTGCGTGATCAAAATTTAGACATTTGACAACTGGCTCCTATTTGTGACCATTGCAGTTCCTCGGGGTCACGTGGATGAGAGACCACCAAGTGATCCCAGGACTACGAACTGGTTGGAAAAGGGAAGGGTAAGCAATCATGTGATCCCCTTTTGCGACCTGACAATGGGGAAGCCAGATTCACTTAACCGTGTTACTAACTGAACAACTGCAGAGATTCACTTTGTAGCGAAAAAGGCCGTAAAATGGGAGTGAAAGCACTAAACTGCAGTGTTGCTTAACAACAGAAATGTTGGGCGGAATTGTGTTCATAAGTTGAGGATTCCTTGTACTGTTCTTATCCGCAAATTATGACCATTCATTCAGCAACTGCTCAAAGTTACGACGGTGCTGAAGGAAAGGATTTATGATTGATCCTCAAAGTTCGAAAAGATTTTATCAGAAGCACTTTGGGACAATGGAAAGAAAGATTTGGGTATTGAGTTAAATCTATAATTTCCCAATTGTCTAGCTTGCAAACCTTGCAAGTTGCCCTTGCAATCTGCTAACTTTCCAAATGCAGGGACATGGTGAAACTTTCAGGCGCCCCCTTTGAAAAAGATGTGTGGCTTCCATCAGCCAGTAGTCCATCTTGACTGTTTTGACCTACTTGAGCCCACCCTGATCGTCTTGCCTTTTGACCAAAGACCTTTGAATTTTGTGACCTCAACCTACGACCACAATTGAGCCCAAAGTTGTTAAGTGAATCTGGCTTCTCCATTGCTTGTCAGAAGATCACAAAAAGGGGATCACCTGATCCCATGACGCAGCAACCGTCATAAATAATGGGTCAGTTGTCAAGTGTCCAAATTTTGATCACGTGATCGTGGGGATGCTGCAATGGACGTAAGTGTGAACGCTGGTCGTTAGTTTCTTTTTTTCAATCCCGTTCTTCAAACGGTCACTAAAGCGTTTCTAAGTCGAGGTCTGCCTTTTTAACATTTTTTTTTTTAGGAAATGCAACATGGTTTTTATCTTGTACTGTATATTTTAAAAAGAAACATCTCTGTTGGTGCCAAGTCCTGATTCCACCACACGCACACCCCTTTCTGAATGAAAGCCAACATGTTAAAATTCCCAATTTCTCCACATTTGAAATGATCGGAGGGTTTTAAACACATTCAGCTTTAAATTTTTAAACCAAAAAGCCTTTGGTGTGTTTCTGATTCTCCTCGACCACTTTTCCTCTGCACTGAGTTCAAAAGGCTTCCAAATATCTGGTGGGAAAAAATTGCATTTGTCTATATAAAGAGGAGCAATCAATAAGGAGAGTAAAGGATTACATTCCACTTTTGATATGTATGTATGAGTGAAGTTTTCTATCCCCCTCCATTTCTGTCTTCCCTGCCACCTAGGATCTGGGTGGATTTTATTCAGGGACCATGTTTCTTAAATATCTGTTAAAATCAATGGAGGAAAGTAAGCTCTGGGGAGCTGACGAGTGGCATAAAAATTTAATAAATATAAATAAATAAAGAGCAGCCAGCAAAATGAGGAACATCGCTGTGCAGTGCCAGGAACCAAGAAAAACACGTAGAATTATTTCCAAGCAGTATGCTTTAGCCTTCCTCACAGACGGAAGACTTGCTAAACTAACGTAACTGCAGATAGTCGTCAAAGCTACAACGGCCCTGGAAAAAATAGGATTTAACAACCAGTCCTCACACTTACAACTGCTGCAGCACCTCCTCACCCCCTTCCACACAGTTGTGGGATCAAAACTTGAGCAGTTTGCAACTGGCTTGTATTTGCGATTGTTGCATTGTCCTGGGACCACATGATCACCTTTTTATGACCTCCCCAGTCAGCTTCTGACAAGCAGAGTCAATGAGGGGATCTGGATTCACTTAACGGCCACAGCATTTCTCTTAAACAGGGCAAGAAAAGGTATAATTGAGCGTGGCTCCCTTAATGACCACCTTGCTTACCAATGCAAATTATCGTATTAATTATGGTTGTAAGTTGAGGAATTTGCAACACTAAAGATATAAGGAACACAACTGAACCCTAAATTTGTTTTGCTAAGCAAGATAGTTGTTAAGTGAGTTTTGCTCCAGTTGTTAAGCGAATCCCTCTAATTAATTTAGTAACATGGTTAAGTGAATGTGGCTTTGTTTAGTGACTGTTGGTAGCCAACAACGGCACTGGAAAAAAGGCACTTATGAGCATTTTCCATACTTACGACCATTTGCAGCATCCCCATGGTCACATGATCAAAATTCGGTTGCTTGGCTACTGACTCATAGTTACGACAGCTGTAGTGTCCCAGGGTCATGTGATCACCATTTGTAATCTCAGCTGGCTTCCCACAAGCAAAATCAATAAGGGAAGCCAGAATTCGCTTAACAACTGCGTGATTCATTTAACTGCATGATTCGCTTAACAACCGCAGCAGAAAGAGGTGTGACTCACATAACAACTGCCTTCCTTAGAATCCGAAATGTTGTGGTCATAAGCCAAGGACTACCTGTAGCTTGCAGGTCACTAGTGTGTGAACCCATCTTAGGAACGGGAAGCAGGCAGATGTAATACAAGAACATCTTAAACACAATTCCCTTTTCTGTGCTGTGGAATAAAACACGAAAATCTTTTCCCTTTTAGCCACTAGGGGGCATTAGTGAGTTAACACTGCATCAGCATAAACAGGCTGTATTTCAGAATTAACTGCTTGATCTCCTTTAGTTTTTTTAACGCAGGTAGTCCTCGACTTAGGACTGTCATGGAGTCTTTCTTTCTTTCTTTCTTTCTTTCTTTTCCTCCTTCCCTCCCTCCCTCTTTCTTTCTTTCTTTCTTTCTTTCTTTCTTTCTTTCTTTCTTTCTTTCTTTCTTTCTTTCTTTCTTTCTTTCTTTTCCTCCTTCCCTCCCTCCTCCTTCTCTTTTTCTTTCTCTTTCTTTCCTTCCTTCCTTTCTTTTCCTCTTTCCCTCTCTCCCTCCCTCCCCCACTCTCTTTCTTTCTTTCTTTCTTTCTTTCTTTCTTTCTTTCTTTCTTTCTTTTCCTCCTTTCCTCCCTCCTCCTTCTCTTTTTCTTTCTCTTTCTTTCCTTTCTTCCTTTCTTTTCCTCTTTCCCTCCCTCCCTCCCTCCCTCCCCCCCTCTTTCTTTCTTTCTTTCTTTCTTTCTTTCTTTCTTTCTTTCTTTCTTTCTTTCTTTCTTTCTTTCTTTCTTTCTTTCTTTCTTTCTTTCTTTCTTCTTTCCTCTCCCTACAAAGTGATTCTGGGTAGCTTACAAGTTATAAAACAAATTAAAAGATTAAAACCTATCCTAAAACCCAAGTAAGATAGCTAAGATGAGACGGGGATGAGATCTTATTTCCCCATCAGTCACTTTATGGGTGTAATTTGAGACCGTCGTAAAGTGGGACACCCACGTGACAGATTTGCTTTTACAACCTTTTTCAGAGAACCTATTGTTCAACTGCGGTCTGATTTTCCCAAAAAACCAGAAGGAAGTGAAGATTTTCTGCAAAAATGATGTATAACATGGGCCACGGGACCATGGGATTCTGCAAATGGTTGTAAATAAATCACAAGTCCTTGAGGGCATCGTTAATATTTTGTGAATGTGTGTGTCCATCATAGTTTCAATCAGTCATAAGTCAAGGACTACCTGAATGGCTTTGAAAAGGGTGTTTTTTTTACATTTAGAGAAAGAAATTTGTTTTACAGTCTGCTCGGGAAATTGGGTGAGTTAAAAACAAAAACAGGTTTAAATCCATGACAGGATAATGGGATTTCGCCAACATCTTCTTGCCTTTCTGTGTTCAATGTTCATTTGGTGGAAACTTCTGAATAATTCAGGGATGGAAAGCTTTGTCTGCGGGCTATTCTCCTTGGAAGAACATTTTCGCACGAAGGATTGAAAAAGCAGCTTAAATGGCAGGATCTTTCTTTAGATTTTCCCTAAAATGAAACCTGACTTGTTGGTGGACACACACAGACGACAACTTGAAGAGCAGAATTACAGAGTTGGAAGGGACCTTGAAGGTCTTCTAATCCAACTCTGCTTCAAGCAGGAGAGCCTACACCATTCCAGACAAATGTTACCCAATCTCTTCTTTTAAACCTCCACAATTTCTGGAGGCGAGTAGTTCCACTGGTTAATTGTCCTCACTGTCAGGAAGTTTCTCCTTAGTTCTAGGTTGCTTCTCTCCTTGATGAGTTTCCATCCATTGCTTCTTGTCCTATCCTAAGGTGGTTTGGAGAATAACTTGACTCCCTCTTCTTTGGGGCAGCCCCTCAGATACTCCTCTGTTGTGAAGCCAAAACCCAGGAATATGTCAAAGTCTTTTTTTTTTAAAAAAAAGCCCTACAAATTTATATAGATATATAGTTAAAAACAGGAAGAAAAGCTGGCTGTTTTGCACCACTTTTCAAGTGCTTTCAACACAATCAAGAATTATTTGGGGGCGGTGATGATTACCAGCAATTTTACCCCTTGGTAACTGAAAACACAATTAGAAAAATCATTTCTTTAATTTAGACAGATGCCGAAATTGCTTGGTACCTGTTTGGAGTTTGCAGCCCAATCTCAGCAATTCAGCATTTTATTTTATTTTTCATTTAAAAACAGGAAAATCAACAAAAACAGATTCTGTAATTAACACTCCCCTGCGGGGAATAGCTAATGAGGACAAATTGTTCGATTACAAAAGAATGAATTAAATCAGGAAGATTCTGGAAGGGAGAAACTTTTTAATGAAAAGATTTAGTAGCACAGATTGGATCCTTAAAAGAACAAGGCAGAAATGGCTAAAAGGCAATGAAGCAGCTAGAATAACCTTAAAAATAACATGGGAAGTATGTGTAGGTAAGTCCTTGACTTATGACCATCAGTGAGCCCAAAATTTCCTTTGCTAAGCAAGTTGTTAAGTGAGTTTTGCCCCATTTTATGATCTTTCCTGCAACAGTGGTTAAGTGAATTGCTGCAGCCATTAAGTTAGTTACACGGTCGTTAAGTGAATCTGGCCTTTGCTTGTCAGGAGGTACGTGACTGGTTATTAAGCAAGGACTCACGGTATTTGTGGAAGAATGGCTAGTAAGAAAAGCATTTCTTTGATAAGCGTAGGCTGCCACATCAGAGAGGCTCGAAAATGCAGCAGAGCCAGGATGGGAGACCACCAAGTGATCCCAGGACTACGAGCTGGCTGGGAAAGGAAGGGAAAGCATTCACGTGATCCCCCTTTTGCGGCCTTCTGACAAGCAAAGTCAGTGGGGAAGCCAGATTCACTTAACAACTGTGTTATGTAAAATGGAACAAAATTCCCTTAACAACTGTCTCATTTAGCAACGGAAATTTTGGACTCTGTTGTGGCTGTTAAGCTGAGGATTACCTCTATTGGTATTACTATTTTAAAATATAGCCAAACACAGCCTCTACACATCTTTTCTGCCCAGCAATTAGGTCCAAACCATGAAAATCTTCTAAGTATTCCCTTACAAGTAGTCTTCAACTTACGACCTGAGCCCAACACTTCTGGTGCTAAGCAAAGCAGCTATTAAGTGAATTTAGCCCCATTTTACAACTTTTCTTGCCACCGTTCTTAAGGGAATCCCTGCAGTTGTTAAGTTAATAACATGGTTGTTAAGCGAATCTGTCTTCCCCCATTGACTTGGCTTGTGAGAAGGTCGCAAAAGGGGAATCACGTGACTCTGGGACACTGCGACCGTCATAAGTACAAGTCGGTTGCCAAGTGTCTGAATTTTGATGAGGTGACCCACGGAGATGCTGCAACTGTCATATGCGTGAAAAAAAGGTCAGAGGTCACTATTTCCAGTGCCGTTGCAACTTTGAACGGTCACTAAATGAGGTCCAGGACTACCTGTAGCCTTTCCATGGGTAAGTTGTGCAGTTCTTTCCCCGCTTTGCTCCTCACGTGGTCTGGGTGAGAAACTTGCCACCTTGTTTTCTTTCAAAGGTTTTTATCCGCGTTCTGGACCACTTTGAAGCAAGGAAGTCAATTGTTTTGACAGCAGCCCTTCAAAAGTCTCGTCTCTGGCAACGTGCCAGGGAAGACCCAACCTTCAACCAGAAGCTTGATTTTGCATGTTGGAAAATTGGAGGCAGGAAAGGGGGCTTGTTGTGACAGGGCTCAAACGTTGCCTGATTAAACCCTCGCGCAAAAATTGTGTTATATCATCCATCTGGATGAGACGGGTTTGGGGGGGGGGGCGAGGAAACTAGCTGGGTGCTTAATTAGGATCACCTTTCCAAAGCAAACCCCAAAACTCTAGTTCTTTCAAACCCACTTCCAACCCTCACTGGCTGATTTAAATGCCCCTTTTTCCTTCATTAGACCAATGGCGGTGGGTTGGGGAAGTGGTTTGTGGTGGTTAAAATTGCTGGCATCTAATAAAAGAGAGCATATGTAGCTCAGGGCTGAACTGTGGGGCCCATGGTGCTCTCTGAGATGGGTGGTTTCCTTGCAGACGTCTCATGACCCAACTAGGTAACCTCATCAGTGCTAAAAGGGGGTGGGGGGGAGGAGGAGGAGGAGGAGTGGGGGGAGAGGAGAAGGTCTGTGGGGTTCTTGATGTTGCTCTCTGAGCTGGGTGGTTTTCTTGCAGACGTCTCATGACCCAACTAGGTAACCTCATCTGTGGAACGAAAGGAGTGGGCTTTGCTTTCTGTTTAAATACAAGTGGATTGCCCTGTTAGTGTTGGTTAGTGTTCTTGGTGGTTTCTTGGTTTATCAGATGTTAGCTTGCATATAGAGAACAAACCCATTCTGCTACAACACTGATGACGTTCCCTAGTTGGGTCATGAAAGGTCTGCAAGAAAACTATCAAGCTCAGAGAGCAGCAAGGATTCCACAATTGTCCTCCTCTTCCTCCTCCTCCTCCTCCAACTCCTCCTCCTCCTCCTCCTCCCTTCCTTGTATCACTGATGATGTTCCCTAGTTGGGTCATGAAATGTCTGCAAGGAAACCACCCAGCTCAGAGAGCACCAAAGACCTCACAGTCTTCCTCCTCCTCTTCCTCCTCCTCCTCTTCCTCTTCCTCCCTTCAAGCACTGATGATGTTCCCTAGTTGGGTCATGAAATGTCTGCAAGGAAACCACCAAGCTCAGAGGGCACCAAAGACCTCACAGTCCTCCTCCTCCTCCTCCTCCTCCTCCTCCTCCTCCTCCTCCTCCCTTCAAGCACTGATGATGTTCCCTAGTTGGGTCATGAAATGTCTGCAAGGAAACCACCCAGCTCAGAGAGCACCAAGGACCCCACAGTTCAACCTCGAGCTAAAATATTCTCTTTTATCAGAGACAATCATCCCAGCTTGATATTGACCAGGCTTTAACCCTGATGGATTCATCTTAAAAACAAAGAAGCCTACTTTGAAGTCATCCTTTGGGATACTTCCACTTTCTACATGTGATTTTCTCCTAATGCAACTCTGATCCGAGATTTAATGGGAACAGCATGACATCTCTTTGGGCACGTGCAGAAAAAGAGGCTGGGTGCAATTTAGACGGTAGTTCCACAGGGGAAGTGAGGTTGAAACCTACCCCACCTGTTAGCATCTTGTGAAGGACTGCAGCATCTCATTTAATGTCCAGGGAGATTCTTCGTCATCCAGGTCATGGTTGTCCCCCAGGTGCTTTTTTCAGGGGGCAACTGGATTTTCTTGTCTTTCTTCTGAAGACGTTTCGCTTCTCACCTGAGAAGCTTCTTCAGCTCTGACTGGATGGTGGAGAATGGAAGGATTTATACTCCTTGCAGAGAGCTGGTTGTTTGCATTCCTTTAGAGAGTTGTTGAAACCATTTTGGAGGTTTTATCTGTGTCCTCCGAGGTGTGGAGCCTTCTTGGCTGAAGCATGTTTTTCTGCCCTGAGTCGCTTCCCTGTTGGAGACAGGCGGAGGATGTTGGGGATGCGTCTGTGCTGTGTGGATCTCAAGCTGAAGCGCACGTGGTTCCTGTAGCCTGCCATGTTTTCTGGAAATCCGCTCACACTCCTGCAACCATTTGAAGAGTGTTCATCTCAAAATGCACCGCTAAATGTCCACGGAGGTTCTCAGTCATCCAGGTCAGGGCTTTCCAAGCTTTTCACCCATTGTACCACTTTTAGGATATGGCAACATCTGAGTACCACCAGTCGCCTAGCAAGGGGTCAAAAACTTGATGACCCAAAAAAAAAAAAAAGGAAAAAAGCAATGCAAGTACAGGTAGTCCTCGACTTACAACAGTTCACTTAGTGACTGTTCAAAGTTACAATGGCACTGAAAAAAGTGCCCCCCCCAGGCCACAGCCGAGCAAGACACCTGCCTGCCCACCCGGCGGCACTCTTCCTCCTGTCCGAGGTTTTCATTGTTCTGAGCATTTCTGTTGAGGATTGGCAGCGGGGGTGGGGTGAGGGGGGTGTTTGGCTTTTATTCCCCCCCCCCCCCCCCCCGGGGGGGGGCAGCAGGTTTTGGTCACTTCATATGGCCCTGGGACACTGTGACCATCATAAATATGAATCAGCTGCCAAACATCTGAATGTAAATCACAAGACCCTGAAGATGCTGCAACATTCCACCTGATTGGCGCTTCTTCTGGGCTCAACGGCTCAACAGAGCTCCAGCTGGATCCTGGCGCTGATCCTGGCACTTCCGCTGAGCCCTGACAGCCCTGCAGTTCCAGCTGTCTCAGGCTTGTGCGGTGCTGCCACCGGTTCAGCTCATTCCCCTCCCCCGCTACCACTTTTCTAGGATGGTCACGTACCATCTGCCAGGTGCCAATGTGCCACAGGTGGTACCCGTACCACTGATTGAAAAGCCCTGATCCAGGTCACCGTTGTCCCAAAGGTGCTTTTTTCAGGAGGCAGCTGGAATTTCTCATTTTGCTTTCTCTTTGAAGACTTTTCGCTTCTCATCCAAATGCAAACGGCCAGCTGTCTGCAAGGAGTATAAATCCTTCCATTCCCCTACCATCCGGTCAGAGCTGAAGAAGCTTCTTGGATGAGAAGCGAAATGTCTTCAAAGCAAAGCAAAAAAATCCAGTTGCCTCCTGAAGAGGATCCCATTTAATGCAACAGCTGTAAGCACTGATTAAATGTCTACAGGAGTCACCTTTGCTGTAAAAATCATTATCTAATTCTCATTTTTAATGCAACAGATGTGGGCTCTGATTAAGTGCATCAAGGATCTTATTTGCCAACTATAATTTGCAATCCACCAAGGCTTGACTGCAATTAAGTCCTTTTCAACGGCCTTGTGGGGTCCCTGGCCTCAAAGGAAAATGTCAGTGTTATTTTTAGTCGGGGTTTTTTTTTTATTTAGGTTCTCTATCTGTAGAAAGCTAAAACTCAAATACTTTGGCCACCTAATGAGAAGGAAGGACTCACTGGAGAAGAGCCTAATGGTGGGAAAGGTTGAGGGCAATAGAAGAAGGGGACGACAGAGAATGAGGTGGCTGGATGGAGTCACTGAAGCAGGAGGTGTGAGCTTAAATGGACTCCAGAAGATGGTAGAGGACACGAAGGCCTGGAGGAACATTGTCCATGGGGTTGCGATGGGTCGGACACATCTGTAGAAAAGAAATGTGTGGGATTAAGTCTTCAGTGTTGCTCAGGTCTAGTTCTAAAAATTTCTGACCAGGTACGGATAGTGCTCGACTTACAAACATTCATTTAGTGTCTGTTCAAAATCACAACGGCAATGATAAAAGTAACTTGCAAATGTTTTTCACATGATGTTGCAGCATCCCTGTGGTCATGTGATCCAAATTCAGGTGCTTGTCCATTGGCTCATATTTATGACGTACGCATCACGCGAAGATCCCCTTTTGCAGCCTCGGAAATGCGGTAAAGCCAGGATGGGAGACGAGCAAGCGATCCCAGGATTATGGATTGGCTGATAAAGGAAGGGAAAACAATCATGCGATCCTGTTTTGCAGCCCTCTGACAAGCAAAGTCAAGGGGGGAAGCCATATTCACAACAACCGTGTCACTGATTTAACAACTGCAGTGGTTCACTTAACAACTGTGGCAAGAACGGTTGTAGAATGGGACTAAGCTCACTTAATTACATTCTCGCTTAGAAACAGAAACTTTTTTTCATTTACAACCTTTTTTGCCATGGTCGTTAAGCAAAGCCTGTCGTTAAGTGAACCACATGGTTGTTTAGTAAATCCAGAACACACACACACACACACACGCACACACACACTGACTTGGCTGGTCAGAAGCCAGTAGAGAAAGTGGCAAAAGGTGATCACGTGACCCCAGAATGATGCAACTGTCAAAAGTACATGCCAGTTGCCAAGCATTCTAATTTTGATCACATGACTACAGGAATGCTACAACGGTCATGTGAAAAATGGTCGTAAGTCACTTTTTTCATTGCTACCCTAACTTCAAACGGTCCCTAAATGGATGGTCGTAAGTTGAGAACTATCTGTACGGAGCAGAGCAAGTAATTCAATTGCAGATTTGCATTGCAACCTTTAAATTAGCTGTATCGTTCAAAGAAACCGTATCACTGCCACGAAATGGCATAGGAAAGACATAGCTGTTTTAGGGAGTTGCAAGGACATGTCACACGCATTCTCCATGTGCTTATTGGTATAGTGCAGGTTGGACTAGATGACCTTCAGGTTCCCTTCCAACTCTATCATTCTGTGTCAACAATGAAGGCTGCCAAGCTTGAACATAATTTATCTATCTATGCTAAGAAAGGTTCAAAGGACATTTTTGTAGACTTGATTTCAAAAGTTTACACAGCTGCAAAAGAGATTTTATTTATTTATTTATTTATTATCTAAAAGAGAATTTGCAGCCTTATTTTTGTAACCATACTCAGTAAATATGCCAAAAATCTGGAAACAACTAATGGGAAAGCATTAAGACACGGAGCAAGTTTAGAGCGAGTTTTTTTTCCTCATTGTTTACTTATTACAATATTTACATCATGCTGACTCTACAGATTGCAGGCAATTGATGGCTCCCTCCGTGTAAAATTAACATACCGATAAACCACAGAGCAGTAAAAATGATCAATCACTACTCTGACAAGCATCCGTCGATCCAACAATATTTTTACTAAGACTCTGCAAAGAGTAAAGGCAGTCCTCAAATTACAACAGTTCGTTTAGTAACTGTTCAAAGTTACACTGGCAGTTTATGACCGTTTTTCACAATTATGGCTGTGGCAGCAACCCCATTCAGATGCTCGGCAACTGGCATGTACTTTTGACAGTTGTGGGGTCATGGAGTCACATGATCCCCTTTTGCGAACTTCTGAGAAGCAAAGCTGATGGGGGAGTTGGATTCACTTAGCAACCATGTTACTGATTTAACTGCAGTGATTCACTTAACGGCTGTGGCCGGAAAGGTTGTAACATGGGTCAAAACTCACTTAACTAATCTCTTTTAGCAACAGAAATTTTGGGCTCTATTGTGGTCATAAACAGAGGCCTTTTCGAACATCTGAATTTCTGGAAAAAGGCTTCTGGGGGGAAAAATATATATGAAAGGTCTCTGTCTCATTTGGTTTGTTTCTGCCCACCCATGGATCTTTTGGGGACTCAAGACATTAAATACAACATACCTATATCTATATCTATATCTATAGGTAAAGGTAAAAGTTCCCCTGCACATGCGTGCTAGTCGTTTCCGACTCTAGGGGCCGGTGCTCATCTCCGTTTCAAAGCCGAAGAGCCAGCGCTTGTCCGAGGATGTCTCCGTGGTCATGTGGCCGGCATGACTAGACGCCAAAGGCGCACGGAACGCTGTTACCTTCCCACCGGAGTGGTCCCTATTTTTCTACTTGCATTTTTACGTGCTTTCGAACTGCTAGGTTGGCAGAAGCTGGGACGCGTAACAGACGCTCACACTGTTACGCGGCACTCGGGATTCGACCCGTCAAACTGTCGACCTTCAGATCGACAAGCTCAGCTTCTTAACCCACTGAGCCACCGTGTCCCTTATCTATATCTATATCTATATCTATATCTATATCTATATCTATATCTATATATCTATATCTATGAGGAATTGACAGCTTTTATAAAAGCAAAAATATTATTCAGTTTAAAAATCCTCAGGCTTCTTTTCTCTCAGGGAATCCAATAAACTTTATGAGGTTAAAAACAAACAAAAAACTATTTTCTTCTGGATTTAAAGGAAAAAGCCATCACAAGAATGTTAGGAGACAAAAGATGGATGAATATAAGCAGATATATCCAGGCTTCCCTTCGGAGGAATTTTAATATCAAAGCCTTTTTTGGGAGGGTTTTTTTTTTAACAAAATTTCTTTTCCAACACAAAAAACCCAACCACAGTGGACAGGGCAACGTGCTTTAAATGGTGGGTGATTTAGACCAGGGCTTTTCAACCCGTGGTACGGGTACCACCTCTGGTACATTGGCACCTGGCAGGTGGTACGCAACCATTCTAGAAAACTGGTAGCGGGGGAAGGGAATGAGCTGAACCGGTGGCAGTATCACACAAGCCTGAGCAAGAGATGGCTGGAGCTGCAGGGCTGTCGGGGCTCAGCAGAAGTGCCAGGATCAGCGCCAGGCTCCAGCTGGAGCTCCGTGCTGATCCTGGTGCTTCTGAGCCCAGAAGAAGCGCTGATCAGCTGGAATGTTGCAGCATCTCCAGGGTCTTGTGATTTACCTTCAGATGCTTGGCAACTGATTCATATTTAGGACAATCACAGTGTCCCAGGGTCATGTGAAGTGACCAAAACCTGCTGCAACCCCCCAGCAGAGGGGGGGGGGAAATGAAAACCAAACACCGCCCCCCCATCCCCGCTGCTAATCCTCAACAGAAATGCTCACAACAATGAAAACCTTGGACAGGAGGAAGAGCGCCGCTGGGCAGGCAGGCAGGTGTCTTGCTCGGCTGTGGCTTGGGGGGCACTTTTTTCAGTGCTGTTGTAACTTCAAACAGTCACTAAGTGAACTGTTGTAAGTCGAGGACTACCTGTACATCGCTTTTTTCCTTTTTTTTTTTTTTTGGTCATCAAGTTTTTGACATCTTGCTAGGCAACTGGTGGTACTCGGATGTTGCCATATCCTAAAAGTGGTACAATGGGTGAAAAGGTTGAAAAGCCCTGATTTAGACAGCAGCATTTCTCATGCTGTCTTTGACAACTCCAGAATTAGCAAAAACAGGCAATCCTCAGTTTATGACCACAATTGAGCCCAATGTTTCTGTTGCTAAGCAAGGCAGCTGTGACATGAGATTTGCCCACTTGATGACTGTTCTCGCCTTAAAGCGAATCACTGAAATTGTTAAGTCTGCAAAGTGAATCAGGCTTCCCCCTGTGACTTTGCTGGTCAGAGGGTTGCAAAAAGGGATCACGTGACCCCGGGCTGCTGTGACCGTCGTAAAATATGAGCCAGTTGCCAGATGTCTTGAATTTTGATCACGGGGATGCTACAATAGTCGTAAGTGTGAAAAATGGCCATAAGTCAGTTTTTTCAGTGGGGTTGTAACTTTGAACGTCACTAAACGAACGGTTGTAAGTCGAGAACTAACAGTAGAAGGCGGTGCATTTTCACTCCGGAAAAATGCATTTTGAATCTGAACATTCAACCAGCAACTATAAAATGTCTGGGTTCGAGGCTTCCTTCCTTCCTTCCTTCCTTCCTTCCTTCCTTCCTTCCTTCCTTCCTTCCTTCCTTCCTTCCTTCCTTCCTTCCTGATTTATGGAGGGTTCATCTGTCTGTTGGGGACTTTTAGGAACAGTGATTTTTCTCTGAGATATTTTACAGGCATTCCTTTTTATTTATTTATTTTCTTTCTAGCAATGACCTAGATTTTACTGACAAAATCCAGGCTCCTGGAACAAGGATGAGAGAGATGGCCTCAGTCA
Organism: Daboia siamensis; assembly: GCA_024449315.1. Lineage (NCBI taxonomy): Eukaryota > Metazoa > Chordata > Lepidosauria > Squamata > Viperidae > Daboia > Daboia siamensis. The sequence continues at coordinate 129,180 of JAKJMR010017807.1, forward strand.
TCCAACAGAAGAGAGAGAGAGAGAGAGAGA